>WKLE02005454.1:0-14941 GCA_014885115.2 Asterionellopsis glacialis | reverse complement strand
GCTAACCGGTTAGATTCATCCTGAAAATAGGGCGAAATAACGCGAAATTTCTGCGCATGGATATGGTAGACTATTATTTACCTTATTTTTTACATATCAGAATCTAAGAATTATAAATATATATTTCAACTAAGACATATATTTTCACGACCAGTTTCGTGTTTTCCTTCCTTGTAGGGAATCTTAAACTTGAGACTTCCAGGAGTATAGCAAAGAGTGGAAAGAAAAAAAAGGAAACAAATTCCCGTGCGTCACCTAAAAAAGAAGCACATTTTTTTTCCAACAGAATGCATTTGTGTCCAGAAGTACTGCAAAATTGCACTCTTTGCTATATAGTAAATACATAGAAGCTCTGTAGAAGAAAAAAAGCCGGCAGGAGCGGCCACGACTACCTTAACCAGAAAAGAAATTCGTCATTCTTCATGTGGTTCAAGCGCATACCCTGCCTACAAGATACTGCCGCTCTTACCAAAGAAAATAATCGAGGGGCACCTCCGCTTCACTATCTGTCCCTCCTTTACCATGCCTCGCAGCATTCAGGAAATAAAGTTGTTGCACATTTCTCACTCTAAGGCTTTTCCCCAAAATCACCAAAAGATATTTGTATGTTATTGAATTATGTTGTTTATATATAAATATAATGCAGTATCCCAAAATGTTTGTGTTGCTGTAACACATATGAATTGTTCCCAATAGTACAATTACTTACTCACTCACTCACTTCCAATTATACCTGTACTGTGTTTTGTCTTGTTTCCAATACAGACAGTATAATTCATCGCAGTTCATCTGCTGCAGTTCGTCTTGCATCTGTATTGAATGTAGTAGATGTATTACGCACCCATGAGTTATAGAAACTGAACAATCCAGGTTTATTCTTGTCTTGACGTAATTGCTGTTGCTGCTGTGTAGATGGCGGTGTGACAAAGGCAGTGGCTGATGATGATGATGATGATGTTGTTGTTGCCATGTGGGTGGCCGCATTCCATGACTGTTGTACTAAATTTTTTGACATTCCTGGTAAATGTGCTGCACCTACCACAGCTACAATATGTTTGGCACCACGATATCCTTCACGACGGATAGCTTCCGCCATGATATAATCGCGTTCCGTGATGAAGGCTCGCGCAAATTCAGGAACTTCTTCCTCCAATCGTGTAAATAATTTATTTCTCATTTGTGGATCACTCTTCATGGCTTCCACAATGGCAACCTTGATGTCTGCTTCATCCATGGATTGCCTTTGCTGTTGTTGTTTCGAACGCACCTCGTTTTCTAATTTACTCATTTCACTTTCCGATACTTGGACAAGTCGATTCAATACACCTAATGCATCACCACTCCGCAAGGCTAATTCTCCTGCACGACGAATCGTCACCAACGAATCACGATCCCCCAAGACGATGCGAGTACACTTGTTCGTTTGTTGTTTGTTTTGTTCCTGCACTGTGGTAATGGCTGCTAAAAACTCTCCACCTCCCTTTAACTCCATGCTCTCCCCCATATTATTGTACATTCCTGTCAACATACTTCGTGCAATGGTGGTAAAGAAATCCAAAAACATATTTTGAAGCGGTGAATGCCATATAAATCGGGACGCTGCCTCAATATCATCCTGCATAGGTGGACAATGAATATCATCTACTGTACTGTAGGGTATTTGCAATTCTCGTGGACTCCCAATTCCAACACGTTCCAAACGTTTGACATCTAATTCGACCATGACCACATCCGGTTGGACTTGTTGAATAATTTGAACCACCTGTTCATTTGATTTTTTCGATAAATGAGCTGTTCCAATCAATGTGATTCTCTGATTTGTTTCTTCATCGACCAATGTCCGTACTGTTCCATCTTGTGAGACATGTTCTGTAAGTTGTCCTTGTTGGTAGTGTTCTGATGAGGAGGATGGCGATGGTTGTTCGGCGTGTAGTACGTGTCGTAGTCCAAGTGGATTCGTTGACAACTTTTTCTGGCTTTGATGTTTGCCAGGTGTAGGACTAAACGAGTTTACTTGTAAACATATAGAGGCCAAGAGAAGTGCCAACCGCAGCAACAAGAACATGGTCCAACAATTTGGTTTACAGTGTAATAAATGCTATTACGTTTCTTGTTTGCGGAACAGGTAGACTATGGTTGATAGATTATATCGACTCTAGTCTATCTCCACCAACAGAGGGTTGTGATGTTGGCGCGGGTTGAAGATGATGTGTGTATCGTGCAGTGCGGTATGATTCGGATTTTTCTAATAGAGATTTGGGTGTTTTTCAAAAAAACTTATTGCGCTACGGAGGTTTTCTGTAGATTTAGTACCAGGAACAAGGATTTTTGTTCCAGCACACACCCCACTTTCTGCTGTATGTGGTGGCTCCACGAACATCATCTGGATGAGTCAACCCCCCTGACGAGGGACAGGAGGGGGGATAGTCGAACGCATCCTTTCACGCGAGAAGTGCGGTCGCAAACTACACTCCTATGGAGCTCGGGGACAGCCTTTTTGGAGAAAAGTAACACTCAGACTTTAGAATGAGGCGAAGTGCAGAATTGATATGCATGCGTTAGGAATGGGGCGGCGGGCGGGCTGTAGGACTGCCTACTTGTACAAACGTGTACACACATATGGCAAAAAAGAGGGGCTGGCTTTTTAAAAGGAAAGGTGACACGAATTGATTGGAGGAGCGTTGTGTGTGTAATTTTTGGATGCACATGATAGTCACTCATTTTCTCTTGCTTAGCGATGAATTACGAGACTATGGCATATGTAGTGCACTAAAGAGTAAAAATAAGGAGTGCTATACTACAATAATTGCGTAGATGCGAACATTATTTGTTATCATAGAAGTAATTATTTATAAGAACAATCGAGATGAACAAACAAATGTGAAAACCTTTAATTACGTGAATACAATACATAGGGACGAGATTTTGGATTTCTAGAATCTGGTTGTTCTCTTACTCTTGCTTTTTCTTTTTGCTCTTGAATGTGGATCCCGTAGAGCTTTTTTGAAGGTTGAATCACGCATTGATAAAACCCTTTTTTTGCACCATGTAAACACGCATGTCATAATATGCAGTATCGTATGTGGCAAAAATAATATAAAAATTGAAATTCGGGGAATACAATAAAAGAAGATAACAATTCTTTCTGTCGAGTGTAGAAACGAGAGAGATTGCAATCAAACCTTTTATCTGTATTTACTCGGTACTGTGTTCAATCCTGCAATTCAATAAAGTTTTGTATCCCTGTCTCGTTAGAGAGAGGACATACAACAAAAATGGCGACAACACCTGAAAAACTAATCGCAGAGGATCACCTACCGGACACTATTGGCACTCCTGAAACTCACCAAGATGACTTGCAACCTCATAAAATAGTGAATAAAGTCCCGGCTAAATCTTCACATACCACAAATGAGAATACCCAACAAGAAAAAGTTGAAGAAGAACATCGGGATACTTCACCAAATCCATACACCAACTCCAAATATCATCATCACCATGATGAAATGATGTCTCGTGAGGATGCAGCAGTACCGGAATCATTACGTACCTTTGTCAGGGAAACTAGTGAACTCTTAAACGAAAAGAGAGCATCCTTTGATGCACTTTGGCAGTCACTTGATCGTCCAAGGGCATCTTCTCAAGAAAGAAGCATGCCGAACGAATTTTCTTCCGCGTCGTCTGCAACAGGTGAATTATCTGGTCTAAATCAAATTTCAGAACATTCTAGTACTACAACTCCTAATCCCTCTTCTTCTAAGAATAGTGAGGATAACACCAAGCATATTTCCTCCTTATTGCAGCAGAATCAGAACAATAAAACGTCCTTCTCCGATTATACAACTGTAACTACGACTACGACTACTGAGGATGAGACGGAACAGTTGGAAGTAGTATCAGAAGACTTATACGAAGCTCATGCATTGCTTCATGCTAAGAAATCATCATTTGATGCACTTTTGGAAGATTATCTGGAAAATGCTAAAAACGAACCGAATTCTACCATCACCAACGATGATGACGACGACGATGAAGAAAATAGTATTCTTGTAAATCCAATTCACCAAGGAGGGGAAGAACAGCACAACCATGATGATGATGACGATGACGACGACATTGACGTTGATTCAGTTGCATTGGAAAGCTTACAAGCTGATATGAATGAAATTAATGCTCAACATGAACGTAAAAAAGCAGAACTAATGAATGCCATTGAAACAAGGACAAACGACAAAACGTTGCATTCCAAAGAAGAAAAAAATGACATTTCTTCCCTGATAAATGATGACATTTACAACGATGATTGGAACCCATCGTCAATGTATTTCCTCGAGAAACGTGCAAATACGGAAGAATGTCTAGACAATTGTTTCAACCCGTGTGTTATTTTGTAAATTTACAAAATCACACAATGTTCCAAAGTAGAACAGCAAGAGGAAAGCTTTGTTTGTTTGTTACTCTCCATGTAAATTGTGAACCACACTTATATTCATGTACATTGTTAGCTATAAAGAAAAAAGAGACCCTGGTTTTAAAGAAATACTGCTGTAAGATTATTTTAAAAGAGTATAAAAAGAGATTATGTAAACCAAAAGAGTTTATAAAAGCCGTATTCTTAAGACTCCCAGGTACTTTCAAATCTGCCTGTTCTCTGGTCTTTTCAAAGTATATTATTTCTCGTGGCTTCGTCAAAATTCAATACACCCGTACGATCCACGTCCAAAGAATCAAACTGTTTCTTAATGAAATCTACTGTTTCAACCGTTACTTTGCCTTGACGAAGAAGTTGAAGGACTATGAAATCACTCATATGAATGACGCCATCTTTCGAACACAAATGTTTAGCGAATTCAAATTCTGTGACATCTAATGGTTTTGTAATAGCTGCCTGTTCTGCCACAGTTACATGACTTTCAACTAAAACCCTTGCAAAGTGTGCAAGTGCTAATGCAAATAGAGGTATACCAAACAAACAGTAGACACCGCAAAATATTGCAGGCTTTGCTGGAAGTATACCATTGCTATCTGTTGGGGGCGCTGTTAAACCTCCAGTTGCCAATGCAGATATTGCAAAGTGCGTTGCTGTTATGACATCCCAACCTTGATCTACAATACCCCATGATATACCCATTGTTATCCACAACACTAGGACAAAGAATATTCGATGTTGCCCACCACATAATGTTTTGAAAGCTTCTCGTATTCTAGCTCCAATACGAAGTAATGACCAATCACTATACATCATCCCACTTGATGTATTGAGATATTTATCTGTATGACGAACAAATCTACGGAATGCTTCAAAGTGTATGTATCCATCATTACACAAATCAAGTTGATGGTATAACTTGTTAAACAATGTGTCATCATTCACTTTTTGACCAGTCCATTCCTCAACTAGCAGTTTGAATTCTGTGAGAGACAACATACCATTATCATCTTTATCCATTCGTTGAAAGGCATCCTTGGCAAGTAAAATTTCGTACGCTCCATGATGCATATCAACTATACCCTCCATAATATCTTGAACAAACAAGGCTAATGCACCACCAACACATGATGCACCAAGTAATATATATATGACTGTAAAGGCACGACTCCCGACCGTTGTTTCAGCAACATCTGTACAAAAACCAATACTCATTCCAGCATCTACTGCATAAAAGAATGATTGTGCCAATGGCCAATTATTGTAATAGGAATAAAATAATGTGCCTGTTGCGACCCATAATAAGACAATGACGCAACAGGTTACATACAGTCGTAATTTCTTTTTATTGAAGACACCTCCGCTGTTCTTATTACTATTTTCAGTGCTACTATTTTTTGATGATGAAAATACTTCATTCTCTTTTCTTGGTTTGTTACGTGTAGTTGAGAACAATACCGATGAACGATTTCGTTGGTTTGGGAAGACATTGCCTACTTTACCTCTATCGCCACAACGCAATTTTTCCAGGACTAAAGTTGAAAGATGGGAGCATCTTCCATTATTTCGGAAAAGATCTTTTGATGTGGCTCTCGTTGTTGTGAAACATGTATCATTCTTTTGTGACAGTGGTTTTTTCGCTTCTCCGTTGTTGTAATTATTTGAAATCAAAATTAGAAATAATAAAGTCACAGTAGTAGAAATAGAACGATATTGCAATGATATTCTTTGAAATGATTGCTGTTTAACCATTGGACTGCACTCGAATAAGCAAACCTCACCATTGAGACGCAATTTCAATTATTATCGCATCGCATAAGGCCACCAATGCGATTCTCCACATCATCTACGAGTATCTCTGATGACGATTTGTAAATATTGTATTTGATGTGATGTTTTTGTTGAAGCAACAGTTTTTGAAGGTTATTGATATTAAGGTGAAGGTTAATGTCATGCGACACAGATTTTTAGAATCATAACCTGATCAGGTGACACTCAAAAGAAAAAGTCTAGCTCTCTAGGTGGCACGAACAACTTTTAGTGCTTGCTCTTTTTTTTGTCTCAGCTATGCTTTTTGTTTCGTGTATTTGTCAGTATCTAGCTTATGCTTTATATCTCTTCATTTTTTGCTATTATCGAAATACTTGTTTGCACTGCTCTGCATAGAATTCACTCATTGTTGCACACATCAACAATGGTGTAACAACACACAGTACCAATGCAGCAAAGTATTTTGATGCAAGCTCATTGCTACCACACATTTATTGGTAGTATTAAATAATGATGGTAGGTTGCTGTGTTTTAAGTGTATCTTGCACATTAATTTGGGCTGTTGTTGTGCTGCATTCAACAAGAGTTGCTTTTCTAGTGATTTTGAGTGTTTGTGAATGCTGTACCAATGCCTTTTAATTACATTGTTTTTTTTCTCTAATTACTCTGGCATTTCATTATTTAACATTATTGTTGACAGGGAGTGGAATCCATTTCCAGAGTTTGACAATCATGTGTCGGGATGCCCCTAAAAATTAAAAAAATTTGCACCTGTGGTGACAAAAAGTGACTTAAATTTCAATGATTCATTTTTGTGCTGTTTTACTTTTGCAGGGTTGCAGAGTTTCCCACCCACCACAAGAATGGAAATGCAGGGGTAATGAAATAGAGTCAGTGAAATACTTAACAATGACAAGTTGATTGAAATATAAACTTTGAACTCATGTGCAACAAAACAGACAACAACCACAATCAAAATCATGATCATGACAAGAAGCCAACAATAAACCTTTCATTTTGATGGTAGCTGATGAAGTTGGTGGATCTTCTGTGTTCTGAGTTGTTCCAGGATTAGGTGGACCAGTCCAGTACTGGGCTGTGACATAAAAAATTTTTTGAATCAAATTAATCAAAGCTAGTAATTTTACGTGTTATTTTTTTTGTGAGGAAGGATGGACATACCATTTTACGGTACCGATTTCTTGACAACCAGCCATTTTCAACTAACAACCACTAGTGGGGTTCCATGCACAAGGAGCTTCTGCATGGAACGCCACTGGTGGTTTTTAGGTAAAAATGGCTGGTTGTCGAGAAATCGGTACCGCAAACAGCACCATTTTGCAAGATTGATCGGAAGAGATCTGGGCGCAACAGCCAATTTTTGTCCGTTGAGGGAGCCTGCAATGCCCCAAAGTGCACTGGCAAGGCCGTCATTGCATTCAATTTTGATACAAGTCGGATATATGTATAAATATATTGTATATTTTTCAGTAGTATAACATTATTAAAGTATGAATACATATATTGAAAATTTCAAAGTATATAAAAGTATTAATAAATGAATATGTGTATAATTCAAAAATATGAATTTTGGGTCTACGTGGAGTCTACGGACCAGATGTCACAAGTTGGTCCACCTAATCCTGGAACAACTCTTCTATGTTGGTGCTTTACATGGACAGAGATGCAGATAATAATGCAAAAAATCAACAAATTTTGTCAAAGAGTCACTCATAAGAATTGTAAAAACACACAACAATAAACCAACTCTCCTCTGTTTCAGTTTTTTTTGTTTACCATTCATTTGAAGGATGCTTGGAAGATTGTTATTTGTCATTTTTTTCTCTGCAAAGTATACAATGGTCACGTCAATTGTCATGGTGTGTTGACCAAAATCAAATCCATATTGCAAAAGGCACCGTACACACAGATAGAGGTCCTACATCAGGACTAGCAATAATAATATACATCCATAGAGAACATGAAGGACCAAGTCAGACAGATCTCAAGTGAAGTAGTCTGATTCTTGGTTCAAGATGTTTTCCAACCCTGACATTTTTGCTTTTGTTACGTGGTAAGGCCAAAATTTGGTGCTCTGTGAAAAAAACTGAACCTGTTTTTGTTAGTTGACATAAACAGGTTCAGTTATGTTTTTATCATGCAGTAAGGGTTGGCCCATTGGGTAATTCAATGCTTGATTCAAAACAAGTACTAGAAGGTGCTTATTTTACTAATAGAAAGAGATTGTCCTACTATTAGCCTTTTTATAGCCTTAAGCAGGCCTAATGTTGGACCCATTTTTACTGAAATTGAATCTCTGCACCTTTGTAAAACTTGGTACAGACCTAAAAATACAGATATCAATTTGCTGAGGAAAATGGTCCTAATGCTAGGCCTGTTGCTCAGCCACACATATATTATGTGATATTCTTAGTATGTGGCTACACAAATTCTACGTCAAATTTCTAGTATGTGATGTATGCTCTATTTGCTGTTTTATAACTTTTGCTGCTCCTTTATGTGGTATGTGCTTTTTATAACTCACTATTTGTTCTGATTGCTGGTTTGCACCATGCACCATGCTAAATACATGCGCTGTTGCACACCAATGACAATGGCGTAACAACACACAGTATCAATGAAACAAAGCACTTTTTTGCAGCCTTGTTTTGTGTACTAATTTGGGCTGCTACTATTGTGCTGAGTTTGACAAAACTTGGTTTTGAGTGATTTCAGGTGTTTGTCAAGGCACTGCCAATGCTTTTTTATCACGATGAATTTTTTGTTTCTCTAACCACCTTGCTATTTTTTATTTATTATATTATAACTTACAGGCATAAGTCATAGCAGGTGGGTTTTTACCATTGCTTTTGTGTGCAATTTTGTTGGAAATAAAAATTGGATATTATTTGACAAAACAAAAGAAGAGCTGTGTTTGGAAATTTTACAATTATCTGGTGACACCTTACATCTGTCCACAATCACAAACGAGAAACGACAATCAACCTACATGAATAATTTAGGCCTAACCAAAATCAAAAATTTATTTTCCTACTTTTCCTTTTGTTGTTATCTTGTTGTGCAATTAGTTGATTGCTACTTTTTAGGAGGGTAGCATTAATTTTGATGTGATCACTGTCACAATATTCATTTTGACATGGCAAAATAAAATTGAAGTAAAATTTAGTTCTTGTTGTATGTCAACAGTACTGGTACTTTGAACGGTTAATACATTCCAATCTGTGACATCATATGATTGGTCAACAACACTTCAATATATGACATCACCTTGATGTGCACTGAACAGGCCTAAGACAAGGCCCATTTTTCATACCTGGTATTGAAAGACAACAACCTGACACTACTGTAGTTTTATAGTTAATATCTTCAAAATTCCATAGAATGAGTGATTTTTACAATTAAACTTAAAACTTTACTATTGGATAGAATGAGTATATACTTTTAAACAGATTTTGTGACATCATATCATGCTGTATTCTTGATTTCTCAATCAAGTTGAGATTCAAGATTCAAGGATGCCTGCACAAACAGACAAAGCATGAGCAATTGCATGACCTTGTACACTAAAAATGACCATTTGCTGATGTCATAATAATAAATCAACAAAAATTATCTGTATGTATTTTCCTACAAAATCCTGATAGGAAGAAACTGGCTTCACACGAAAGGTAAGATCTTTGTATCTTTAAAAAACTGGCTTCGCACAAAAGGTAAGATCTATGTATCTTTTGACTTCTAAGCTTTTGTATACCTGCTGCTGTCACCCTTTCACATTCTTAACAGCAATAAACATTTGGCAAACAAGGGGCTTGTCCTTCGATGACACACCTGAAATTCTTTCCAGTTTTGCATATCCCATGGACTACTCTAGAAGGGCTACATAATCGCATTGATTGCCCTTGTTGCTTACAGCATATTTGGCTTTCAACTATCAACTTTAGCTAATAAACAAACAACAGATTGATTCTTATAAGGGAGACCCAAAAGATTTTGAAGGTACGTACCGGTAAAGATATCAAAGACCAAGACTATCGTCCTGAGTCTTTTTAACTGTGTTGATTCAACGATGTTGATGTGTCTGTACATGTGTGAGTTTTTGAGATTTGTTTGTTTGTACAACAGCCATTACGAGTAGTCTATGATAATCAAAGTTCAAGTCAAAATGAAAAAGCTTGGTGATCTGTACTGATTTTCTGTCTTTCATTCTCTTTGTACTGTATTGATATTTCATTTTGTTGATTGTCTGACTCTGTCTATCTATCTTTCTGTCTATCCACTTCTGCTTCTTCTGTGTTCCTTTTTTTGGTTCTTCCATATGAACAAGTTTCTTCTTCCTTGTCTGCATTTCTTCTCCATGGCCGCCACTGCCACCATTGGACACCTCGTTGGTGTTGATGCGGCTGACGATGTTGCTGTTTATTGACCATCTAATAAAGCAGACAGCACTACTACGTATGGCGATAGTGATGTATCCGGTTTGATTTCATCTCATACAACAGATACAGACTTGTCTCAGTTTTTTTCTGCAGATGATGACGGTGGACCAGAAACTGATCCAGCTGCTAGAGTTGGTCATGTTGGCGGACCTAATAAACTAGCATTCCTGGTAAAGAATAAGATCAAGTCATCTCTGCATCATCTTTTCAAAAGCTCTGATCACCATCGCAAAATTAAACAATTAGATGGAAATGATAATGCTGGTGTTGATGCGGCAGCTGATGGTTCTATTGGTCCTCGTTGGCAAGCAACTAATTCTGTTCATCGGCCAGAAAATCAGGATGATTTGAGAAAAGCTGAACCTTATGATATTTCAAATCATACCATGACTGGAGGATCAACCAGACCTTTAATACAAAATGTTCAATCAACCTTCGTACTATTGGTAAAGACGCTACCATCCACTACATCCATTTATCACAAATGGCCACCTGAACATCAACGGCAGCATTTGCCAGATTATCTTTCAGCTGCAGTAATCAAGAAAGGTGACACGAGCACTACTGCTTCACCTCTAATGGGACCACCCATTCATGTTCAAGCTCATGACCAACTGGCAGTTACTCTTATCAACTCACTCCAGTCAACCGGTCTGTCTGTGCATTGGCACGGTTTTGAAATAAGAAAGGTATTGGAACATGATGGTGTGACTGGAATCACTCAATGCCCGGTATCCCCCCCAAGAGCAGTTCATTTACAACTTCACTAGAAGAAATGCCAGGTACTTACTGGTACCATACTCACAGTGGTAATCTCGGCATAAACAGCTACAATGCTGTACGTGGACCTTTGATCGTGCACCCTCCTGGTGGCATAGCAAAGGAGTTAGTAGATAATCTAAACAGCAATAGAAATTAGGTCAACTACCAGAACCCCATGGCATATGATAAAGAACGAATCCTTTTCTTTTCAGATGGGTTTCTAGAATCAGATGCTATACGCTATGCAAAAAAAATTGGTGATTTTAATCCAGCAGTTGTGACCAAGGATGACAATGGATTCTTCGTGGGAACAGTCTCATAGGAATTTGGTACTTGTAATGGAAAGTTGAGGGAGATTATCCAGGTTGTCCTGGGAGAAACCTACAAATTCCGCCTACAACACATTTTGCTTTTCGGATTCATATTGATGGATTTCCCATGACTGTTGTGGCTTCTGACTCTGAACCAGTGATCCCATTAGAAGTCCAAGAGGTAATTTTAAATGCGGCAGAGTGGTTTGATGTTCTAATCACCGTTCCAAATAATGTCGAAGAGGGAGACCGGTTCTGGATACGTGCCGACACTCTTGAGTTGACTAAACAGGGATATCAAGTAAGTACACCATCTTTATATGGCTTTGGTTTCAGGCCAGTCCTCTCATAAATAGTGATGGTTTGTGTGTTACTTTCTCCCTTTGTCAAACAATCTTTAACCCTTCCTTCTTTAATGTTCCCTGCGGCTCCTGGTTGTCCAACAGAATGACATCAGAGCAATCTTGAGTGTAACAAGCCCTGAGACAGTTGATTCTAACATTGATGGAAGTTCTATTCTAGATCCAAGTGGACCAATTGAAAGTCTCATGAGGACAACTGAACGACTCACTCTAAATTGTTACAGTAAACATGAAACTGATAATGCAGTAAATAATGGAGGGTGCTTATCTATCACAGACTTACAATATGACAAAGAGACAAGTGAGGTTCTTGCAGGAAGAAGATTGATCTCCGACGAACCTTCAGAAGTGCATACAGTGGACTTTCAGTTCTCAACACCACCGAAGTTGGCCCATTTTGTTCGAATTGACAAAGGTAAATATATACAACATGTTAACCCCAAGTTCACAATGCTCAGTTCTGATTTTGACCCTTCCAAAGACATGCATCCAAGTAGTGCCGTTTTGCACGTGCCTGCGCAGTCAGACAGAATAACTGTATGGAGAAATAAGTCTTTAGTGCACCATCCAATGCATTTACATGGACTCAAGAGTAAGTTGATTTTTAACATTGCTTCAATCCTTTTTTTGCTTTAGTTGTTTACTCCATCTAAATCTTTTGGTTTGTATAATCAGTGGAAGTTCTTGACATTCATATACCTGATAAGGTAAAAGATTGTTCCTTGGAAAATTGTAGGTTACCAACTATCTATGAATCGACAGAAGCACTAAAATTACTAGATAATATCCCTCATCATCAGGCTGTGTTAAAAGACACAGTCCTCATGCCAGCAGGCGGAGCAGTAGTAACTCGCATTCGGACTGGTGATCCAGCCCTGTGGTTCATCCATTGTCATCTCGAGCTTCATCGTGAAAATGGAATGGCCCTGATTCTGAATGTGGGCAACTATTCATCACCAGAAGATGGTACATGGCTACCAGATGACTATCCCAATTGTGGCACACCCTTCTTACAGTCTAGAACTGAATTTCCATCCTGCCCTGTGACATCCATGAAGACGCAGTCCTTGACACAGCACCCAAAGAAAACCACGTTTGCAGTCGGGTGCACCTTTGTGACTCTATTGATAGCTTGTCTTCTAATGCAGAAAAATATGCTGATTTTGGAGGAGATAGTCTCCGTTCTCACTATCAAATGGACAACTGGATGATGTCCTTGATTTTTATATTGATGGTAACTGCTACTTTTGTTATCTTACCCTGCAACAGATCAAGGCACAGCAAAGGAGGAGGAGGAGACAAAGAAGCCATCGATATAACTAGTTCAGATAGAAGTGAGAGAGGTGGAAGCAGGGAGGAGGAGAAAGCATTACTCCCCAAAAGAGGACAAGTATCGTGAACGGAACTGACGTATTCCCTACCGGTGAAACTCAAGTTTCAGTCGCAGATGATATTGAAGTATACTACATACCTTATTACTAGTAGACCCTATTACGCTATTTTAGCATATTTAATACATACAAGGCACTCAAGAAACAGAATTTAATTTCGTATTTCAACACTCAATGATGATGAACAACTGTTGCACAAGTATACTAACGGCACGGCTACACCAACCACTCTGATTCTCGGGATTAACCCCCTGCAACACTTGGTGTTTTCACTTTCAACATTGTTTTTAGTCAAGTTTTGCTTGGGAGTTTTCGATATACCTCCCCAAGTACCCATAGTAGACTTTGACTGGAAGACTGTTGTTTTTTTAACGTCGAATTCATGTTGTTGGATTTAATAACGGGGTTTAATATTCATTCCAAAATTTCAGGTACTGGACGTTTAGAGGCATCGTAATAACATCTTTCCATTGGTCAGACACATTCACATGTACAAAAGTCCAAGGTGATGTTGGTCCCAATGAGTGCTTCATCCAATTCAGCAGCGCCATTGGCAACTTGAAGAATTGAGGTATTAATGTTGCTACCTGTGGAGATCCGGCTTCGGGAAAGGTTTACAAGGAAATGCTTGTTCTTACGTCACTATACGTGGGATTGCATCTTTTCATTTATTTGTACTACTTCATCAAGTGCAGCAATATTCAGTTTTCTTGGGGACAAGACTGTGATTCTATCATTAGTCGTCGGTCCTCCATGAAGGAAGAAAATGGTCTTTCATCCTAATTATATCTCTAGAAAGACTTTAAGTTACAGTATACTTTGTTGTAAAACAGTACCACAAGAGAAGGAAAGCGAAAGGATAGGATGGGAAAGGATCAAGGGAATTATGTCAAAATTTGTGAATCCGATTAAAGTTGTTTGGAATTACTGCAACAAGCTGAAAATGTTAATAATCAAGAACATTATTCAAATTTACTGCACCCATTCCTTTCTGTTTCTACTTTGGCGTCTATTTATCGAAGAAAGTGGATCATTCGAGCAAATGCTTGTCACGTTGATTTGCGCGTACACAACAGTCGATCCATTGTTTTGTTATTCTGTCGATATTTTAATGTACAGTTCTTCCCTATCGCAAACTTGTGTCACCCCCCTCGCTATCAAACACGAGCAATCTCTGGAACAGAATCTTCTTGACAATGCAATGCACCACTATTGTCCTCTCTGTCGCCCTCCTCTAAAACTTCTTCATTTTGTTTTGACTGACCACCTTCGTGAACGGCGTCCCCTTCTTCTTCATCGTGTTGATTTTCGTCAAGTAGAGGTTGAGTTAGATCATTTTCTTGTTGTTGCGTTGATTTGTCAACAACTAACAAAGATTTTGCCAAATCACCAAAAGGATTAACATCATTATAATCGTCGTCCTCTTCATAATTTCGAGGTAGAAATGAACCGATAGTAG
>WKLE02005451.1:6411-18180 GCA_014885115.2 Asterionellopsis glacialis | reverse complement strand
GAACGAAGGCGTCAACATGATGATGGTATTGCTAGAAAAATTCTCATATATCAATATATTGAGTAAACAGACTGACTAGTTTTCCTATAGTATAATATTTAAAAGGCTAACTTTTCGGACCTTTCTTCCTCCCACCCCACCTTACCCCTTTCCACCGTTGTATTTTCAAATAGTAAATGACTCCACCAACACTATTCGTGGAAGATAGGTATTTCATTTTACATAACACTGGATGCAACCCTTTCATTCGTAATGGCATAACCAACAATACGAAATGGGTATTCCACACTTCCTTCTCCTGTTCGCAAGTGCACTGCTGTTTTACCTGGGGGAACCATTCCAAGTGATGTGGATAATTCAATTTCAACTTCAACATCTTCGTTTCCTTGATAATCTTTGATGGAAGGCTCTAAATCCATTCCTCTGTACCACAGCTCATCACCTTCTTTCTTGAGATAGACTTTAGTTGTGGGGTATTTACCCGGTGGGTTTGTAGCCATGTACGACAACACCAATTCTCGTGGTTGATCAAAAGGATTATAAATGGAAAAATGCGCATTATGTACTGGTGGGATTTGTAATGCATATTTGAAAGGTGCAAAATTTTTGAATTCAATATTTTGACTTTTTTCAAGTGAGTTTTTGGAATCATCTGCATAATGCCAAGTGACATCACATGAATCGCCCTCACCCCAGGAACCCACTTCATCATGACGTTGTACTGTGACGCCCTTTTCACGTAAGACTTGAAGGATACCATTTGCAACAACGGCATGTCCTTCTACGGAAAGATGATACTCATCTTGTGAAAACCAATTCGAATGTTCTGCAATACTTTCACGGGGATCTTGTTTATCGAAAGGTAGTTCATATAATATAGCTCCATAATCCTTCACGGCTTGATCTTGAATAGCACGTTGTTCTTCTTCGTCAGCAAGCGACCAATCTTCTGCTTGGGAATTGGAATATAATACTTCACGCAATTCAGGTGCATGAATTCCTAATCTCTTCAATTTGCTCCATTTGTTCAGGGGCAATTTATTTTGATAATACAACATCAAAGGGTTCCATTGACGTATAATGACAATGGTTGCCTTGGGGAATCGTTGTCGCAATCGTTTTGTTAAAAGTAATAATCCATCAGATGCCTTATGATAAAATTCCAAAATAATCAAATCATAAATAGCATCATCTCCAACCATACTTTGTGTACAAACGGAGGGATAGTGAGGTCCCTGTTGTGTAAGGGATGCCAAATTGGTAACATTGGGCGATAATAAATATGGATACGCATTAAACCTTGACCTCATTCCTTCCCCCCATGATACGGAGGATCCTAAATTGAGGATTCTCCATGCGGATGGTGAATAATCCTTGTCTTGAATAGCCAAGAGATCTTGATAACGAAGATTACGGTGTCCTCCTACTCCTACTCCTACCCAATTCTTGAAGGAAAGTAATCCTCCACCATTGGCCTCCTTGTTTGGATCAGTAGTACCATCAAGTACAAAGAGTGTAGCAAGAGTAAATACCAAACCTATGATTGCGTTTGCTTTCAATTTGATTGCCATTGTTGTTTGCAGGGTGGTGATATAGGTCCAGTATTTTTACTATGTCTCTCGTTGCATCGAAAGAAAACTTTGTGTGTATGCATGGAGACGTATAGCGTAGCTAAACAGGAAAACAAACAAACAAAAAAATATCAAATTGTGAATCAAGTAGTGCAGTCTTTGTAACCAGATCTCTGTCGGACATCCTCACCGGGTTTTTCCCAAAAGGGAAAAAAAAACGGAATTTCCTGTGTAGCAAATATGTCAAACCGAACGACAGGAATAGAAGTGTAGTCCTACAAGGTACACAACAAAGTTAAACATCCGGAGAAAAAAATCAGTCTGGTTTTCCGTTTTTGCAAACCCGACATGCATGGGCGGTGGGATTCTTATTTGAAAAACTCGCCTTGTTCCTAAGTACTCGTACGGTAATATTGATGGCACTTGGTATCGAACCATTTTTTTCATACTGCTTTTAAAAATATGGAAAATCCGGAGAAATGAATTACAATGTCTTTTTCCTAAAAACCGAGTCTGGGGGAGACATTTTTAGTGCTCAAACGAAGTATTAAATAGTTCTATACGAGTTCAGTTCTTTTTACAGTACTACTGTAATCATAACTAAATGTACCTGGTACGGTAGTCTGTGAAGGACCTATTTCTTTACTTAGCTGGAACTGTAGCTACACACACATTTTCTACCTCTAATAGTGATACAGTACTTTTGGATTGGTCTGAGAAAGGGACAATGGTAAGTCTGGCCGGCCGAATATCCAAACAAAATCCAGAAAAATCACTGATCGATCGTCTGTTCACTGACGGTCACCTCCTTTCTACGTCTCTCCCTTGGATTTTTAGGAGTCTAAAGGCCGAACTACTTACTACAGTACTGGCTCCCTACTTGCTTGTGTACAGACAGTACATAAAATAACGTATATTTGTACATAGGAGAAGGGTTAGTACATATGACAAGAGATGCAAGATTTGAAAAAAAAATGCTCCCAATCATGAGCATCCGCAACAACAAAAATCACAGCAACGATAGACGATAGACGACGCCATTTTGCTCCAAAAGAGCGTGTCGCTGGCTACGATAGAGACGAAAGAGCAGAGCAGGACAGGGACGACATGCCCATTGCACTACATTAATTTACAGATAAACACAAGATCAGACAACACCAGCATGAGCCGTCGGGCTATTAAACGAGAAGATGACGAAGAAGACCACCGCCATCATCATCTTCATTCCAGCAGTTCATTAGCAGCATCCGCAGCGCATCGTTACGAGGAGGACAATGACAGTGACGATAATGATCAGAGTCAAACAAATAATAGCAATAATGACCTTGAACGACATCAAGCTGATCACGTAGCATCATGGCCAAAACCTCCTCGAGCTGCTGCTGCTGCTGCTGCTAGTAGTGTTAGTCGTAGTGGTGGAACTACTCATGGAATGGCTACTTCCGGTACAGCAACTGCTGCTGGAAGCCATCATTCGAGTCGAACAAGTAGCACGAGGCAGCGTAAACCTTATACCAAGAGGAATCATGCTTCTCGTACCAATAATGACGATGAGGATGATCCATTATTGCAAAGTCTAGTCAAACGATTACGACAATATTCGGGCAATCACAATAATGATACGATTAATATTCACATGGCAAAATATTTATTAGAAGCTTCCGATGGAAATGTCAATATGGCAGCCACATTATACATTGACGATATGTTGGCTAATCAAGCAGCAGTAGCAGCAGCAGCTTCAAATAATAGCAATCGTCATAATGAGAGTGACGACAACAATGACAGTGACGATGATGATAGAAGTTCTTCGAAACTACCATCACGACAAAGACAGCAACCACAACAGAATCCACGAATGCACGGCAGTCGTCACGATACTAGTGGCGGCAATCCTAATAACACCTCCACCACCCACAACAATCGCTCTAACTATGCTGCTTCTAGTAGTAGTAGGAATAGTCACTCCACAAGAGCAGCCGAAGGACCACTGCCGGAGGATTCCAATAATCGTCGTGTCCGTCAACGTCTTGAACATCAATTTGATCAACTGCTTGTCCGTCATGGTCTTCGACCAGCACCAGCAGCAGAAGTGAATCATCAACAACCACAGGATGCACAAGAGGATAATAATCATGACCATGATAATAATAATATGCTTGGTGCTGGTGCTGCTATTCCTGAGCAACCCCCACAACAAAATGTTGTTGCTGCTGCTGCTATTCCGCCTCCAGAAGAAATTGAAGACGACGAAGAGGAGGAGGAGGAAGAACAGGAAGACGCAAATGCAAACAACAACAACAACAATAATAACAATAATCAAGAAAGTGTATCTGTCTCGGATGATGAAAATGGAGGTAACAATAGTAGTAGCAGTAGCAGCAACAATGACAACCGGTCTCGTCCTTATTACCGCAACAATAACAACAATGAGAATGTCGGATTTGAACAAAGGAGACGGCGAATGGACAATAATAACAACAACAACAATGTAAATGCCATGGATGAAGCACAACAACAGCAACAACAAGACCAACAGCAGCGTCAAGAAGCACCACCACCACCACAACCAGAACCACTTAGAAGACGTGTATCAAGCCATTTACCTCAACGTCGCCCACGTGATGACAACATTAACGGTGGTGATAATGAAAACGACGAGAATAACCTTCGTCATCGTCGTCATCCATTACCACCATTTCAACAACAACAACAACAAAGACACCAAGAAGAACGACATGTGTCAGACAATGGTGAAGAAGAAGTAGTTTCTGAAGATGATACAGATACTAACAATAGTAGTGCTGATAACAATAATGATAATGATAATGATGATAGAAAACCACCAGCTGTGCCTAACAATGACGAACAGCAACAAGAAGAAACAAATAACGAACAACAACAGGAAGAGCAAAATACTATTACTAATGAAAACTCTTCGGATGTTTCCTATTTGAGTGAAGATGATGATTGGTGCTTGGAAGACGACGATGAAGAATTATCTGTCAAAGTTCCCTTGGATGAATTATGGGGCCATTGTACAAAACTTGTGGAGGATGGCGAAAAAAGTTCTATGTCCAAGAAAGATACGCAAGAACAATTGCGCAACAACAACAACAATGCTTCATCCACCAACAACAACAACAATGAAGGAGTAGACTCAAGTAACACTGCTGCCGCCCAAGTTGGTAGTGGAGATTATGGCATACCTGCTACATGGACGAATGCTGGTTTTACAATGTCATCCTGTGGAACAGGATTAGCTGCCAAAGTCCCACCTGAAGAAGAAGCATGGTATCTTCACTTACAATCAAGTAACTCATCTTCGAACAATAATAACAACCCTCCTCCTCCCCCACCACCACCTCCTACAGGCAATCATCCACCCTATCATTGTCGTGGTGTGACATCATTGCTATCTATTGTAACTGCACTGTTGTATACAGGAGCATCTATTCAGGGATCGCATGTGAATTGCACATCGGCTCGTCAACCATTTGTCGAATTAACAGAAAAAGAACGGATACAAGAATTCGATGCACGATTAGTGGATGCATTGTCAGCATTACTGTATGTAGCAGCCAAAGCATCGATTGATCGACGTGAACGTGTCATGGACCGAAAACATACCAAAGAACGTGCTGCTAAATCGAAACGAAAAGAACGAATGATGGGTAACGATACCAATAATGATGACATCACCAATACCAATACTACTACCAACAAAAACAGCAACAACAATGATAGCAGTAATGCCAATCGTGATTGTGAGGATGATGACCAAAAACCTCAAGCACAACATGATTTGGAACAAAAGAAACAACAAGAATTACATCGTCGATTACGTTTATGTCCTACATGTAGATGGGATGAAGATTCGTCGTCGACAAGAGGAGCTGGTACCAATAATGAATCTATTCCGGAAGGACGTGATGCAGGACAAGTAGTACGTATTGCTACCTCTTTCAGCAGCATATATGATATACGGTCTTATGTGTTGAGCAATATCCGTTCCTTTACCAATCGTGGAGGTTGTGCATTGTTTTTAGAAACAATTGTTCGTATTCATGGTAACAAATGTGTAACACGAATGATTCAGCGTGCTCGACAAAAAAAGGCTATGACACCAACACGTACTACGGGCAGTTGTGGACTAAGACAACAACAAGAAAACGGAACAGCAGCATCAGCTGCAACCAAGACCAAGGGAGGATTCATGGTCTCATGTTCATGTGAAGAATATCAAAAAATGTACCCCCAGTCCTATTCGTCATCATTATCATCATCGTCGTCTATGGGAGCAACGACTTCTTCGACTATGAAGAAACCACCTATTCCTCCTCGTGATGCGTGTGTGAGTATTGAATTGTTAAGTCTACTTTTGACAGGCAGAGTTCATTGTTCCCTGAAGGGCTGGTCTACAGGTGGATTAGGACTTGGATTACTTACCAACAAATCTGGACAAGTTGGACGGACCCTAATGAGACCTGAAAAACCTGTATGGGTCGTTCAAAATGATAATTCATATTCAGTTTTATGGTTAGACGAGCAGAAAGATAACTACTGTGCTGAAGATATTGCGCAATTAGATAAAGCGGGTACATTATTTCATTTGGCTCATTGGAATTGTTGGTACACGGAACGGCACAAGTCGGGGATGCGTCTCATTACAGCTCGTGGTAAGTGGGTGCCACCCTCACGGAATGATGAAATGGGTTTATCGTCTACTCGAATGGATTCCAAACAGGGTAGAAGTGTTACGGAGTCCATCATGGCAAGGCGACGTCGTAAATTCATCCTGGAAGAAGCAGCAGGAATCGGAAGAGACTCATCTTATGTAGGAAGACAAGAGCAACAAGACCAGTATTTGTCCAACCACAACAATAATAATGTTGCTGCGGTGACCCATATTGTAAGTGAAGACAATGACGAGGATGAAGAAATGATGGATGTTGCTTACGAAATGCCTACCAAGAATTCCATCAGTAACAGCCTTTCAGATGGTGGTGGCAAGAACAACGAATCCACGATTATTACAAATGATGAAGTTAATCGAGTTTCCATTCATCCACAAGACATCTCATATTATCCAAAGGAATACCGCCGATGGAGATTTGATTTGGGCTACGAAAATGAACAATCACCGCCATGGGCATCATCAACAGCATCATTATCCCAGCAAGCATCAAGATTGGACGAACGCAACAACAACACATTGCCACGCACACGAAGTAGCGGTAGCGGTTCAAATAACAGCAGCAGCAGCAATAGTGTTGTCCGGAAAGAGAATTGGATTCCTTACTTCCGATTAACAAATCGACAAAAACTTGTTGTAGAAATGAAACTTGCACCTAAAATTAATCGTGTATTATGGACACGATGGCCTCAAGCTACAGTAGATAAATTCACACCAGAATTTGGAACACCTCCTGCTGTATGAAAGAAAATGGGAATACTACACTTTAGATAGAGTAGAAAAAGGCAAAGGTAAACAAAAATGGAACTGCCCAAACGTGTGCAACCCAATAAGGGGAAGGGTTGAAGCATTAAATCCGAGGGGTTTCCTTTTTTAAGGTATCCATCTAGAGATATTCCTATAACTCCTGCATAAAAACAATAGTAAATCTACTGACTATACGCTCATTATCAAAGCAGTGCTTTGTGTCATTTGAAACTTGCTCACAATTCTTTTTTTAAAACCATTTACCATCGCCGGTCTCTGTAGAGTCAGTCTCAAGGACTCTGGCTACTGATGCCGTAGGACTCTAGGTCCCTACAACAGGACCATTAGTCCTAGAGGACCGAGACGTCTAACTAATGCTAGGTCCTAGGACTCTCGCAGAGAGAAGAGAGGATCTCTAGACTAGATTACCTTTCTAGAGGACCACCCTTCATAACAGCTACAGGATGTAAGTTTATGATTACCTGGTGGGAAGTCTCTAGAGAGAGAAGAGATAGAGCTGAAGGACAGTTTTTTAGACTTGAGCGTTGCGGGTCTCGCAGAAAAAAGGGGGGGGAGAGATGCGAGATCTCGATCTTATGTGTGTCCTTGCGGGCGTGCACCATGAATCTTTTAACCTTTTAGGCAAAAGGAAATACAAATTTTTGAAAAATAGTTTTCTAGTAGCAAATTTTACGATAAAACATTTTTATTAAATAATTTTTTTCACATTTAATAATATTAGACAATGCTTAATTTGGCTTGTGAGTGTCTCTCTCGACAGAAATAGTTGTCTGACACACATCAAATGGAGCAAGCAAAATCGCTCTGCCACTGATCACTCTGATCTGCTGTCATCTCTCTTCTGCCACATTTATCTTGTTTCGTTTTGAATGCCAATTACTTCGCTGCCATAGTCCGTTCCTCTTAATTTATAGTAGTTGATTGGGTTGATTCTAGGACAAAGACAACAGTTATTGAATTGCAGTCCCATACAGTACAACACAACATCATGTCATCCTCTCTAAAACTGCATTTAGTACCCACACCAGGTGCGAAACCTGAATTTCTAGCTCATGTAGAATTTCCCTCTTCTGGAACAACGGATCTTCTTCCGCAAGATGTTGTATTGGAAAATTATACAAGAGATGAATGGGCCACAAAACCAACCAAAGAATTGTTTCAAACAACAATTGTAAAAAGTATGGTGATCGATGGACGTCGAAATAAATTACCCAGCTTTTTAAAGTATTTGAAAGATCGTAATAAAACAGCATATGGGCGTTTTAAAACAAATCCCAAAGACAAAACTAATAGAACGACAGGTGTACTAACAATTGGACCAACACAGCCACCATCCAATACAACTGATGATTCGTCACGTATGATTTGTCGATATACAATCGATGTCAATCAATTATCGAATTGTCCACTTGTAGTTGCAGCAAAACCAAAACCAAAACAGCAACAAGCGCCGCAACCACGACCATCACAACAACAACCTAAAAAAGTACCGCCATCTTCTTCAGCGGCTCCCAAAAAATCAGGACTCTTGGGAAACTTATTACAAGGCGCAAGACGTACAAATGAACACGTCATTGCTGCTACAGCACCCAACCCGAATCGACAACAACGCATAAGTAGTGGCAGTGTCATAGAAAATGGTGGTGGTAGTGCTGGTGCAAGTGATTATACCGAACAAGCAGACGAAAATGGTACGTCATCCACTACTGCCACGGCACCTGGTGATACCAAGAAAGGACAACAAGTTATAGCTGAATTTCGTGAAAAGATGGAACAAGAAATGCTGGACTTTGATGCATCAGGTGAAACTGTATTAAAAATACCTCTGTCCTTGGCGGAAATGACACAAGGTTTGGTGACACAAATGGAAAAACAAAAGGTCACCATGGAAGTTTTAAAATATATCGTTTATGAACAAGCTGAAGAAATCAATGAAGAATGGATTGCTGCCAAGGAACAATCTGAATTTATGGATGAAATTACAATTGCCATCTACAAGGAAGGGCATGCACCGCCTGAAGTATTGGAGGATTTGAATAAGGTACGTACCTACCAGTCAATTAATGTGCTGTTTTGTAGTATCTTTCTCTCGTTGTTCTGTGTGAGTTTTGTACGCAATGGATGTAGAGTTAAGGAAATTCACCACGATTCTAATTGCACCTTTTTGCTCATTACTTTGTGGTAAATTTACTCGTACATTGTGCAATATAACAGGGTGATTTACCAGATGAAATACGTGGTCAACAACGTGCTATACAAGCTGAAACTCAAAAACGTATGGAGCAACAAGAAGCTAAATTGCAACAAAAACGAATGACGCAGGCACACAAAAGTGCGGAAGATGATGATTTAGCCCAATTGAATACAGAAAAACGTGATCGTCGTACGATTGAAGAAATTCAAAGAGATATGATGATGCAAGATGGGACCACTGTAAGTGATGCTAAACGACAACGAACATATTGATGAAAAACTATTGGATGTTGGAACAGAACGGAGTGAGAGTTCTTATCGGGTAACAGACTAGTATATCGTTTTCGACAGTACTGGGTATGCCACTTTAGTTTCAGTTTATAAGATAAAATATTGTTCAGTATGCTCCATTTTCTCTCTGGGAAAGGGTTGGGGAAGTTTAGATGTCATTCTTAAAAAAGTTGTTGTATAAAAAAAATGCAATGAATAATTTGACTCTAAAACTAAATACTGTAATATCTTGCTAGTTATTGCTTTTCTTCATTAGAGGCCGAGATTTTGTGCATCTCCCCTGCAAAAATCTTTTGCGACACAAACGCAAATTCTTAGAAGTGTATCGCGGCAAAATTATACTTTTTTGCATGCTTTTGCTTGTCTGAAACGTATCAACTTTTTGTTCTCTTGTACAAAAAGTTCAAGTTGTTGGACGACAACGACATAAGTACCTTACTTGAATGTATGAAAATGCGCAGACACAAATCTGGGGATAGTTGGTTGAACTTAAAGGAGAGGCTGACGTACGCTTTTCCCATGGGAAATGGGAAAGCGAGACATATCGAGAAAGCAGCGCGCGAGAAAATCAAGAGAACAAAAAGAGACAAATGGTGGGAAGACACGCCGTGTCCTTCTGGCTTCTCTCCTGGCTCGCGGTGGGAAAGCATGTGTGTGTGTTGTCAAATACGGTAGGACGAAGTGGCGCAGGGAGCTACTTACTTCCTTTTCCGCAGATCTCGCATCTTTTTTTCATTGAATCTATTTTTCTCGGACTCAACGAAAGCACTTTTTCAACGAGATCTTTGTGTCATACATACTCCGTAGACAACGCATTCTGTCAGAAGAAGAAATACAACAACAAGAAAAATGAAATTCTGTTCTGCTACCATTTTATCCATTACATTTTTTGCTACACAAGGTGCATATGGTTTTCAATTTATGAAACCTACCTTCGGGTCAACAAAATCCCGATCCATCATTAGCATTGGGATGGGTTCGTATCTTGATCAATTATCTTCCCCAAATGAAGACTTTAGTGCTCCTGCTCCGGTTCCTGTCCCAAGCGGTGGTAACTACCTTGATGCCTTGAGTGGTGGAGGTGCTGCACCTTTAGCCCCTGCTCCTGCTCCTGTCATTGAAGAAAGTCCTCCTGCTCCAAGTGGTGGAAGTTATCTTGATGCGTTGAACAGTGGAGCTGTTGCACCTGCTCCTGCCATCGAAGCACCAGAGCCAGAGACAGTAGCGCCTGTTGCTCGCACATCTGGTAGTTACCTTGATAGTATGTCTTCTGGAGCTGCTGCTTTTACTGGTGGATCTGGACCTGTTTCGTATCTTGATAGTATGTCATCTTCGTCATCGTCTTCTCCCAGCGGTTCTGGACTTTCCTCCTATTTGGATAGTGTTGGTGGAGCTGCTAGTACTTCTTCAACACTTGTCCCTGCTGCTGCTGCTGCTGCTGCTGCTACACCTTGTGCACCAGTAGTAGGTGATGATGGGTTAGATGATGCAACCCGTGAATTATTAGATACGGTCAATCAAGTTGAAACGGAATTTGTGACACGTCTTGGTCAATTAACTTCCGAAAAAGAGGCCATTCAAGCTCAACTAGAGGACATGGAAATGGCTAAAAATGAAGAATCAGCAGAAAAGGCTAATTTACAAGAACAGTTAGCAACATGTGAAACACAAATTTCATCACTCCATACCGAAAAAGATCAAGGTGTATCACAAGTACGTGCCGCAATTTTAAGATTACGCAAGCTTATTGAATAAAAAAAAAGAAAATTCATGAATGGACGGATTTTCTTTTACAAGATGCATGGATACGGATGGACGTTGGTATAGAGAAATAATGTTTGAGTGGTGTGTGCCTATTTGTGGAGGATCGTTACACAGTAGAATATAATTAGTACGATATATAACTCTTTAGATTTCAGCATTTTATGTGCTTAAAATAATATGTGGTGTGATGTGCTCAAGGTCCGTTATCTCTCCAGTGGTGAAAATCAAATTTTTATCTTTGAATTCTGTGCACATGTGCTGACGGTTTTGAACCCAAACTCCCTTTCTCTGATTTTAGAAGAAAAAAAAGAGACACCAAAGGATCATTTTTCTGCAGCAACTTCCAAATGTATGTTTTCGGTAGTACTAGTTTAACAAGTGGTGCTAAAGACGTACCGTAATTTGAAATATGTTGGCCTTCATTATCATCAGTAACACAGGAACTCGTATCAAGTTGTAACCCAACTCCCACAAGATACGAGATCG
>WKLE02005439.1:746-36500 GCA_014885115.2 Asterionellopsis glacialis | reverse complement strand
AGACTCCGTGCAACGTTCTTCCAACATTCAAGAATCATTTCTTTGGTGGACGACAATACAATTGTAAGGAGCTACACAAGTATATTCAACCGACTACTTACATCGTCACAAATTCATTGCCTATACTTCTCTGTCTTGGCACATTAGCGTGATTAAGAAATACAAAAAAAACAAAGATTCGACAATGGTTTATTTTTCACGACTTACAACATCTCTGCTGTTGTTAGGCGGTCATGCAGTCACATCGTTTACTGCAGTACGCCCGCAACACCCATTGCTTCTTTCCACTAATAGAAATTCGTTAGTTCAACAGAGCAGTAACAATGTTATCAAGAAGCACAGCCGTGGCGCACTGCATATGTCATCTACAAAGAAGGAAAAAACGGATGTCAATGTGAAGTTTGAACCAGACGATGAATCTGAAGGATTAACCTTTGAAAGCAACGGCATGGCATCACAGCAAAAGTCACAAGAAGAAGAATTATCATCTACACTTAACTTTGTGGATGAAGCACCTGTCAGAGAAAGTACCAAGAGTTCGGAAAACAATTTAATGGACGGTTTGCTTTGGCGTGGTGTAGTTGTTGTGCTATGTGCCTTGTGGGCATCTAATTTTGCAGCAGCCAAATTAGTCATGGCAGAACCAGGTGTCGATTCTTCCTTGTATGCATTATCCAGATTTAGTGTTGCTGCGTTAGCCTTACTACCGGGTGCTGTGAATGCTGTACGTCGTGGTATGATTAGTATGGAAACAGCCAAGGGTGCGGCCATATGCGGATCATGGGTCGCTTTTGGATATTTAGGACAAACATTGGGTTTATTATCGACTACAGCAAGTCGATCGTGTGTCATCTGTACACTCCATTGTGTCTTTGTGGCTATCGTAGCTGAATGGACACGTGTCCAAACATCGAATATTGCAGTACCCTTCAATTTAATGAGATTAGTTCCTGCAGCAGTGGCCGTGACAGGTGTTGCTATTGTCGAACTACAAGGTGCAGGCGGCGCACCCACAATTGGAGATGCGTTATCCTTTGCACAACCCATTGGATTCGGCTTGGGATATTTGCAATTAGAAGAATTAATGAGAAAACAACCTGAAGCTGCCTTACCAGTATCAGCCATTAAACTTATTGTGGTTGCCTTGGCATCCTTTGGGATGTTTGAATTGTCGCCCCTATTGAATAGTGCAGATACTTGGGCACCTACAATACCCAACTTTACACCGATCTTAACAAGCCCAACAGCCTTGGCGGGTATCTTATACACAGGATTAATTACAACAGCATTTGCATTATGGATTGAATCTATTGCGTTCAAGAGAGTCCCCGCAACAGATGCATCCATTATTTTAACAACTGAACCGCTATTTGCTGCTGCTGCTGGTGCCTTAACATTGGGTGAAACATTTGGTATGTCAGATTATGTTGGTGCTACATTGATTGTAGGTGCATGTATCCTTGCTGTTTTATTGGATGAAGAAGATGCAGAAGAAATGTGTGATGTCTATGATCCAGCCACAGATTGTCAACCTACTCGCAACAGACCATTTTCAGCTGAATAAAAAATATTATGTGCACATACCACTCTCTACAGACTAAGACTGCTCCCCTTCCCACCTATCCCATCACGATAAACTAAATGATATAAACCAACAGAAAGCAACGAATTGATTTAAAAACAAACACACCAACATTATACAGCTATCAAGCTATATATTTGCAATAAAGTAAACAGCAAGACGAAAATGATGGCAACAGATAATGGGAAAGATTGTTAGTTTTGTTTGCACTTTACTACAGTACTTCCACTATTCCGCCCGCCACACCTTACAGATACCGAGACCCTAATTCACACACGTACACTCATACACTTATTCACCCATACAAACAATTATACTCTGACATACTACTACAGTATAGTATTGATGAACAAAAAACAAGCTTCCTTGAGAAGAAAATGTCAGATAAAAGCAAACTCCATTACTAACACTACGTTTACATGTTAAATGTATAGCCCATTATAAGTTTTTTATTATCAGGATAATGTTTCTAATGGTAACAGTCCTCGTTCAATTGCCAATGTTGTTAACACATCAAATACAGCTAATGTCACACCAAATTGTGGTACAGATCTAACCACACGTTCTGCCCATCCACTTAATAGTACCATAGGTCCTTCATTTGTTACAATATTTGAAGCAACATTCAGAAAACTAGAACTCCTACCTTCAGCAATGGAAGCAGTAGCAGAGATGTACTCGCTACTACTATTACTTTGTAGTAGTTTTGATGACGATGGTGGTATCGATCGTTTATAATTCAATGTAGTTGAATAGGAAACAACGCGTTTCTTCATTACTTGTGGTTGACGCTGCCAGGAAGAAGGAGAAGTAGTGGGCGCAGCAGAAGATGAAGCTTTTGATGTTGTTGCTGTCGTAGACATTGATATCATATCAACAACCGTGAGATCTTCTTTTTGCCCTGTTTCAACTTCTTCTTGTGTTTGCGTTTTTTTGGCTTGTTGCATTCTTGTTTTGATAACATCAGCAGGTGTGGCAATAAAGGCTGCTGGTGCAGCTGCTACACTCCCAGCAATTAAATTTGCCCAGAATGTAGCAGTAGAAGTAACAGCAGTAGCATCTCCGGCTGCTCCCATGGATCCCATTAAAGCAGTAGCAATCGCAACTTTTGCATGTGCATATAAAGGGAATAATGTAGCTGAAAACATAAAATCGCGGATGACACAAGCTTCTGCACCTTCATACACATCACCTATAGATTTCATTTGTTGTAGTACTTCTTGAAGTGTCATTTCACTTGTTTGCATCCGTACTTTTATCACTTCTAATGGATTTGTTACAATCACTTGCGACATACCAGCTATCCCACCAGCCATCATTTCACCGAACAACATCAAAGGTAACACGGAGACGTATCCACTAGTATGACTATTCATTATGGTTGTCAAAAACGTATTCCGTAAATACGAATTGACACCAAGTTTGATTGTTTTTTCGGGTGCGACACCTATGATATTCACCATCACACCACGATACAAAGCGAATGGCCCACCTTTTTCCGTTTGTACAATATCACATGCTGCTTCCCATCCATTGTTCCATTTGGTGCGCCCTTTTTCAGTTTGTAATTGTGATTTTACATAATCAAAAGGATATGCTGCAATAGCACCTGAACTACCCGCGACAAAACCAATCTAAACAATGCATATGAATATGAATGGATGTGCATATAAATCGAAACGAAATTGAAGCAATTCGAAGAATGACAACCCATAACGCATGTGTTAGACATAGTAGTACATTGTAAAAACTGTCGTCACAAACACATGAGGTTTCTTCTTTTTCTTACCGCAATATGGACCACAGCAGGCGGTGGCATAGCAACTAAAGCATGACTTGCTGTTACTAATAAATAGCTGTACAAGTAAAAAATGATAAAGAACTTTTTATTTGTGAATGACGACTGAGACGACCACAATATCATTTTACAAACAAATGAGTTTGAAACAACTGTATTATATTGCCGGTATAATGGCTTCTCAAAGAAAAATTTGTACTCGTGGACTAGTTTGCTTTCGGTGAATACATTCGTTAGCTGGTAAAATTTATGATTTTTCTAAGAAGGACCAAACACAAGTTGTTCTGAGATACTCCAAAGGCTAGCTGTACCAGGTAGGGCTTGTACAGTATGAATTGAATGACGAAAGGACTTCAGTCTCGTCTAATAAAGTTGCTTGCTTGTAGGTGTACAGTATGTGTCCGTCCAAGAAGAAATCCAAGCAATGATGCCTCAATTTCTTGTCTGCTCATAAATTGATTGGAGGCTACAGATCGGAAGGTTCTGGTGTCAAAAAATGAAAATCAGAACTCCGGGTGTGAAGTGTTCTCAATTATTCTCATCAGACAAATCAAAGACCGATATATAGCTCTTGTACAGGTACAGTACCTAGAGTACTACACTCAGGCGGAGCAGCCCAGCCACTGCATTCCAATGAGCTTTTACTTAGAATAGTGTCCTATGAACGTATAATACGATACGACTAGATTACGTGGCAAATAAGTTGAACACGTATTAAAAACAATGTCAACTGCAATTCAAATAATCCGGGTTTCTTCCAACAAAGTGTGACTCGAAATCACATACTTCTCTCGCTGTCATGACTCAAAATCAGACCTCGTAATTCGTTATTGAGTGGAGATTCATTTACGTACTACCGGGGACGGACTGTAATGAAAAAACCGAAAACGAAGCCTATGAATTTGACCTTCATATCTTTTTCTTTTTTATGTGCATACGATATTTTATAAAATAAATTATATGCAATTTTGTACAAGCGACTCTACATTTTCTCTTGATGCACACAAGATGCTTCTGAGAATGAATTATATATTTCCGTAGAAATCTTGTACTGGACACACCTTTTTAATCAAGTATACACAAAACGTTACACAACCAACATATTTTGAGTACTCATGTCTGTACAAAATGGAACAAACAAAAACACATACACACAATCAAAGTATGCAGGGATTAGACCTAAAGGTCAAATGATTAAAAAACCACTTGTCAGTCTCACTCAGATATGACCTTTCTCCCAAATGTCAAGCAATTGGTGATATAATTAATTACAGTTGCTTTTTTTAATTGAGAGTTGGTGAATATAAATTTCCAAAACAGAAAAAACATAAGCACACCACCCAATTTAGATTGCAAGATGTAACTTTCTTTAAAGAAGCTTGAGTTCTACAAAGAAATTCTCCCCTGGGGATACTGTCTACAGCCACCTATGTCACATTGGCCATAGCAAGCAAAAAAATGGTATTCGAGGTGCCTTTGTTCATCACCATGCCACCTCCTCTCTGTTCTTTCATCCTGTAAAGGCTCTAGCATGATGGGTTCATGCAGTCACAAGTCTCACTCATGTACCTGCAATATTACCTGTAAGCTTCTCCTCAATCATCACCCTGCCTGTGCTAAATAAATAAAACTAATTTTAAAAAGCCTGACACTTGAAGGGATCAATGATATGGTGTTGAAGGATAATGTGATGGATTTTTTAGTTGAGTTTGGAGTGTGTTTATGCAGAAAATAGTCTTTGAGAAAGATTTTTTGTTGTTCCTGGATCTACATAGTTTCCTACCAGGATCTGAGTAGAAAATGGCCAAGTACAATGGTGAAAGTGCTGTTGTGGCTTAAGTTGATACCTAATTGGAATGAGCTTTCTCATAGCTAGGTTCAAGTCCCTAAAATGCTTGCCTGAGGTCCAAGAAGACCTGGTTAGGTCTTTAAGTGCTATTTCTTGGTGTTTTTGCTGCTATTACTGCCTATGCTCTCTAGCATTAATTATTGGTGAATTGCCATGTGTTATGGAGCATCAATAGCAGTGCCCCTTTTCACTAATTATACTCTCAGTAAGATTAGTTCCCATTTATTGAGAACTTCAGGAGCCATGGTCATAAAACTGAATAATACAGATGATACCGCCATCGACAAACTAGGACAGTGGTCATCATGTACCTTTTTCATGTATATCCGTACCCAAATTGCTACTTATGCAACTGGGTGGTCCTCCAAGATGACCAACAAGGTAACCTTTGTGTATATTGAATAACAGTTAATACCCTCTGCCAACTGCAGTACATGGTTTTTGGGTCCCCTGTCATTTTGCCTCTGGCTTTCTCCACAATTACTATAAACTTAGGTCCTTTTCTAGCCTGTCCACTCATGCATGAATGGCCTGACTGTCTTGCATTACTGGTGGGGCAGATTCTTTTAGCAACCCCCAAAATGTAGAAAATGTAAATGAGTGAAGTGCTATGCATTTCCAGGTGAACTGAACAATTGGCAACTTTGTGAGGGTGGATTGGTGGTGACTTATAATAATTGTTACCTAATTTAGTAGTTATCTTTTCTTCAGTACCGGCAACAGTAGTAAAACACATTGTAGTACAAAATACTCAGAGTGTTGCTTCATCAAGATGAGAACCATTATCATAAAATTAACAATTATGAAGCAAATCCCTCAGCAGACCTGCAACATTAGTTTTGTGAGAACAAATTTAGTAATCCTATAATTTTGGATGCTCAAACCTGTGCAGAGAAAACATACAAACAAAGCTGGCTATCTTTGATAGTGATGAATTTTTGTGGGCTATGCAAACATGTACTGGTCACAAACATGCGTGCAAAATGTGCAGCCTAAATTTGCAGGAATGCACATGAAAAATGTGAAGTGTGGTAAATTCACAAAAATGTGTGAGGGTCACAAATGTGCATGAGAAATGCAAAGTGAAAATTTACACAAGTGTGGATATGAAATTCACAGTTTCATTCACATGAATGAGAAACATGCACAAAAGGCAGAAATAAAGCAATTGCAAAATGTGCAGCAGCACAAATTTGCATGAATGTACATTTGAAACATGCAACATAAATTTGCACAAACATGAATCAGGAATGTAAATGGCACAAGGAAATTGACATTGTCAAAATTCATACAAAACCTAATACAAAATGTGCAAGGGCATATGAAGCCCTTTGAAGTTGTAAATGATTCTTTGAAATTTTTTAACAAGACCTCTTTTGACTAGTATACATGTAAAAAAACTTTTTACATTATAGAAAAGTATGTAAATACAAAAATTTGGTACATCTGAACAATGTAAGAATACCCAGTATGTGATATTGGTATAATGATTGTGTTTTTGTTGTTGTGTTAGTAATGTTGTTGGTTATGTTGCTGATGGCTTAAATCCACACAAAGGTAATCCAACTAATCACAGAATGCACCAAAATGTATAACAAATGTAAAGAACAATAACAAATAAACAACTGTTAACTAGTAGTAGTTAAAAAAGTTAAAAACAACAAACAGATTCTAAGAACAAACTGATTATATTGAAAGCAAAAGGGCTCTTTAACACTTTTTACTATTAAAAAGCTAGTAGAAAGTGCCCAAAGTGAGATGGTCCTGCGATATATTTAATATGTGGACTATATTATTGGACATAAAAAACAATCAACAAACAACCCTGTTCTCAAATGAAGAACACCCCCCCCCCAAAAAAAAAGCTCCCACCACTATCTATGCGGGCATCAAGAGATAGAGGGCCGGGCCCTTGAGGGGGAGCACGAACCTGCTACGTTACGCCTGTCCGCCCCCTCGGGCCGATTATTTACCCTGTTACTGTATTTACGTTATTCTTACCGTGCGAGTACGAAGGACTACCCGAACGCACAAAAAAGAGTGATGATGAGGAGCGAGGCCTGCCTTTCGTCGGTTTCCAGCAGGTCCGAAATCTTCTTCTCTACTCTCTAGAGAGGACCTAAACGAAAAGGGCACGATCGAATGACAATGGCATCAGAAACTGACATCCTCCCATAGCTCCCATAGCTCCCATAGCACCCATAGCACCCATAGCATTGCATCTACAAAACAGACGTTAAAATGGGACCTACATCAGCAGAAGATCAAAAGTCATTAGAAGAATGGAGACAGAAACGTTTGAAACGTCAAAGAGCGAGAGAACAACAAGCGCAAGCTGAAAAAGAGGAAAAAACTCAATTTGGCAATGATTTTGACAATACGAATAATGATACGACCCCCTTTATCTCTGTCGCCAAACGTCGTCGTATGGAACAAGAAGCTATCTTATTATCTTCCATAGAAGATCATGGTAGTCAATCAAAACATCACCAACAAGAAGAAGGCTCCGGTGCGGCTGCTGCATCGTCACAACGAAAATTAACAGCTCAACGACGAAAACAACTTGCAGCACTTCAAGAACAAAATCATTCTCATCCGCAAAGCTCGCAAACAACAACGAATGAAACGAATCACAACAAAAACGATGTACACGATGATCAAGGAAAAACAGACAACAGTAACAAAGAAACAAATAACGAAAGTACAACAGTTCAAGTAGAATCATTATTGGAACAAGCAGCTGCCTTGCAATCCTCCTTGACTGATGAACAACGGCAGCAACAACAGCGCAAGGAAGAAGAAGCACGTATATTGAAAGAAGCCTCACAAGTGCAAACCAATGCATTGCAGGCCGCAAGTGAATTAGCCAAGGGTGTAGTGTATACGGAAAGTATGCCAAGTTCATGGACTGTACCGCGATATATATTAGAACAAGGTGAAGAAGTTTGGAATAAAGTACGTCAAGAATGGCATATGGAAGTCGAAGGGATTGATATACCACCACCATTGAAACGATTTCGTGATATGAAATTTCCATTACCCATCATTGAACGCTTGAACGAAATGAATGTCAAACGTCCTACACCTATACAAATGCAAGGTTTACCGGTAGCCCTGGCGGGACGTGATATGGTGGGAATAGCCTTTACAGGATCTGGAAAGACTATAACATTTTCATTACCACTTGTTCTGGCTGCCTTGGAAGAAGAATTACGCTTACCTTTAGTGCCTGGTGAAGGTCCTGTGGGGATTGTATTAGCACCTTCACGTGAATTAGCAAGACAAACATTTGATGTTGTACAAGGGTTTTGTGATCGTATATCATCTACTAAACATAACAAAGATGGAAGTGGTGGTGGGTTTCCAAATATCCGTGCACAACTAATGATTGGAGGTGAATCTATCAAAACACAATTAGAGGCTGTCCAAACCTTGGGAGTGCATGCCATCGTGGCAACACCAGGACGATTACGTGATGTATTGAAACGTAAGGCTGTCAATTTGTTTATATGTCGATACATATGTTTAGATGAAGCTGATCGGATGTTGGATTTGGGATTTGATGAAGAAGTTGGAGAAATTATGAATTACTTTCCCCATCAACGTCAAACATTGTTATTTTCCGCAACCTTTCCTAAAAAGTTTCAAGACTTTGCCCGATCCACACTTGTCAAACCTATCGTTGTTAATGTTGGACGTGCTGGTGCAGCTAATTTAGATGTTATACAAGAAGTGGAATATGTGAAACAAGAAGCCAAGATTGTATATTTGTTACATTGCTTACAAAAGACAGCACCTCCCGTCATTATTTTTTGTGAACGGAAGGGTGATGTTGACGATATACATGAATACTTACTACTCAAGGGTGTTGAAGCTGTGAGTATACACGGCGGTAAAGATCAAGAAGAGCGTAACGAGGCAATTGATTTGTATAAGAAGGGTACGAAGGATGTATTGGTAGCTACCGATGTTGCCGCCAAGGGGTTAGATTTTGCAGATATACAGCATGTGATTAATTTTGATATGCCTGGTGAAATTGAAAATTATGTACATCGTATTGGACGTACAGGTCGATGTGGTAAGACTGGTGTTGCGACAACCTTTATTAATAAGAGTTGTGAAGAAACAACACTATTGGATTTAAAGCATTTACTCCGAGAAGCAAGACAACGTATCCCACCTGTCTTGATGATGTTGGATGATCCAAGAGATCATGCAGCAAATGGTGGTGCTGGTGCTGGTGGTGGATGTTCCTTTTGTGGTGGATTGGGTCATACAATTGTGGATTGTCCTAAAATTGATAAAGATGCTCGTCGTGTTGCTGGTGGTCATAAAGATGCGTTAGCAACAGGTGATGGTTATGGAGGAGATTGGTAAAATTTCTTCTTTAACAACCCCAAAAACAATCATTCATTTTTAACAAGAAGTAACTAATTATAGCCCTTCTAATCAATTTGGAAAACATTATTTAACATTGGTTCCACCATCTCAAAAGATAGTAGCTGTCCATTGTCTTGCTTGATATAATGTATCAATAGGTATTGGTGATGAATATGATGGTCATGTCTTTGCACAAATGGGCAGTATAGAAGATGTACAATTCCCATCTTATTTAATGTTTCCTGAATCTACTTTATCCAAAGTAGCCGGAAGTGTTTTCAAGCCCCAACAATACAAAAGGGTGTCGGAAGAGGTGTGGAGAACCACATTATCCTCATGACCCCATCAAGAACTAGGAGCTTATTCTGAAAAAGGTGTCACAGACAATACTCCTCCAGCAGAAAAAATTAAGGTGCCAAAATTTATGTATATTCCTAAAGCTTGGGGGCTCCCTATCTCTTTGAACCAACAAGAGCTTATGAAACCTTGATTTGATTGGAAAAATTAATTGAAAAAGTTGCGAGGAGGATGATTGAGCAACATTTTGAGTTATGTTATATTGGTGTCTACTTGCTGGATCAAAATCAGATAACACAGGAGTATTAGCAGATAAAAGTCGCCTACTGTTGAACTGGATCATTATGTCCCTGAACACACAGGAGGTTGAGAAAATGGGGTGTACAGGTTATAAGGAATGTCATCCCTGCACTGCAGGTAAACACAGCTCAACAAGGAAGTCTTACTCCAGAAAATGTGGTAATGGCTACTGTTCAAACAATACAAGGACTTAACCCCAAACTTATAGGGTTGTCCTTGAATCAAAAGAAGGAAACCTACACTGATGAAGAGAAAAATATTATTAGAGCCACATGTTGTTTGGCAGAAGGAGAAGATTTTCCTTTGCTGCTGGAAGAGATGAAGCTTGAAGGAAGAACTGCCAGAGTTTCCTGGATGCTTCAGACGCAGCTGCATCAAAGATCAGACTCATCTAAGAGCAAATGCAGATGAATATGAAGGCACGTCCAAAGAAGACGTCTTTCAAGTACTGTGGTCTATATTTCATGACTCATGGAAGTTTTGCAGCATGGCAAATGCATAGGAAATTGGAGAGCCATTACCTTGCTCAAAGTTGCACTATGTCAATGAATTCTTAGAGATGGGAAAGATTATACCATCAACACATTGTCCAATTGAATCTTCTATCTAAATCTCCAATTGCCACCTCCCCCACCTGTGGGACAATTGATGCAACCAGCAAGAGGAGGACTCTTCCCTGACATTGAAAAGGGCCTTTCTGGGCTCCTTTAGATCCGGCAATAGCCAAAGCTACAAAGGGACTGATTGATGAGTTTCCTGAGATAACAAAAAGTCATCTCATGGACGCATGTGATCCTCCCCTCAAGTATTCTGATGTGCATCTTGGGTCTCATGGTACATGCATGCAGATGAATGGATTCAGGGGTCTACAAAGACCCCAGATGCACTTATCAATATGTGGTGACCAAGCTGGCTCTTCAAAAGGCCAAGCAAATAGCCAAAGCACTGGCTAGAGCAGCAGCAGCTTTTCAGAGCCAGGCAAAAACCAAAAAGATTTCAACAGAGAAAGGGACAGGAAGGAAATACTTAAAAAGTAGTGACAGTGGAGGATACAGCTGCAAAGTTATTCCAGGAATCCACAATACCCGCTTTGGTTCTGGACTTATGAAGCAGGTACCTCAGCAGTCACCCAATTGCAACCAAAGCAGAGATTTGTGCAAAAAAACAAATGAGTCCCAAGGGTGACATATGTAACACCTTGAGAGAAGATAGTAGTCTTTGGAGTATCCAACTACAAGATGTGCAACAGTTTTTTTGAATATCCATGGACAGCAACTCTATGGCAATCACTCCTTTCACAATACAGGCATGGCAGATTGACATGGTACTGTAAGTCTGGGCACCAAACACACATGTCCTTGTAATAATCCTTGTCACCCATCTGTAGACCAAATTTTTCACATACTGTTGGAGCGTGATTTGAGAAAATACAGAAATTGTTGTCACGCAAGTGATTCAATAACCACATTTCATTCCTAGAGATTTTATTTTTTGTGTTGTACTCTATTTTAATTCTTTGCCTGGACTGCTTCTAAATATGGTTTCATTATGCTTCCATCTGCTAAGGTGTATGTATTACCACCTCTATATTCTACGGTAAGCATTACCACTTGAATAACTCTATTTTGAGTGATTTCAATCGTTACTGTTTTTAATGCATGGATTATGATTGGCTATGGACCAATCTATTTTTTTGGTTATTCGGTTTCACCTTCTAGTATTGGCAATATCCTAGTTGTTGGTGCTACAAACTATTAAAGTAGTGCGAAAAACGTCAGTCAGGTGAAAGTATTTGAATGGAACAGTAATGAGTGGAAGCAACTGGGACAATCATTACATGGTGAAGCTAAAGATTTTCAATTTGGTTGGTCAGTTTCACTTTCTAGTGATGGAACGATATTGGCTGTGGGTGCTCAAAACATTAGTCAGGTAGAAGTTTTTATACTAGAAGGAAAAGAAGTATAATACACATTTAAAATTTTAATCAACGCGGTCATCATGGCGGGAAATCATTCAAACAGGTAGTAATAGTCTAAGATTACTACTATAGAGCATAAATAATAAATTTTTTTTATATCACATCTTTGGTGTAAGTATCACTATAATTGCGTATCTGTGATAAAATGGTCTAATCATCTAATCAAAAGTGCGTACGCGCTTGCCTTCTGACAAATAGAGAAACAGCAAATAACATTGGCAACTGAGCATAGCTAATCCAAAATGTCGAACAACCTACGTTGCGCTAAGGAGCAACTAGATCTAAACTTTCACCGCTTTCCTTTTTCTTCTTCTTAACAGCAGAAGCAGATGCACCAGGAGTGTCTTCATTATCTGACGTATCATTATCAGATGACAGCATATTTTGATATTCACCATCTGATTCCATACGTGACATTACATCAGCATCCATTTCTTGTAAACAAAAGTCAACAGCATCATGGATGGTGACAAAGAATCGATCAATACCAACTTCGTCGACTAATCCACTTAGTCTCATACGTTCCATAACAGCTACACTTGGATTGGAAAAGCACAATCCAATACCACGATCCTTGTAATTGGCGTACATATCATGTAAGATATGAAGTGCACTTGTATCAACATGTGATACAGGTGACAATTCCAAAATGATAAATTTGATAGAATCTTGGCCTCGTGCGCTCAATTCTTCTTCTGCCAAACGTTCATATTTGGCTAATTTCTCACGGACATTTTGTGTATTTGCAAAGTAAATGGGTGCATCAATACGGACCATAACAATGCCATCGTATCGTTCCGCTTCAGGATATTGCTTGACATTACGATATACCGTTGTACCTGGAAGACGTCCCAATTGAGCTGTATGTGGATAGGCAGATTCGTAGGTCACCAAAAGAAGAGAAACACCTACAGCAATAGCCAGACCAATTTCAACTCCTAAAAGCATCGTACCGACACATGCAATTAGCCAAACACCAAAGTCAAACTTGTGGACTTTCCATAAATAGATAGCTTCTTCGTAATCTAACAAACCCAAGACCCCTGAAATAACGATAGCAGCCAATACCGACAAAGGCTACAGTTGTTGTAGAAAAGAGACACAACAGAATGTTTGAGTACTATTGTAAAAATGGATCAATTCATCTTCCGCCCACCCCTCTTTCTATAAGCCAGAATAATACAATACATTGGAAGCACGTACCATTTTTTCAAATATACTTGTCAAGAACAACAATACAAATCCAACGATGGTAGCTGTAACCATACCACTGATACCTGATTGCGCCCCACTTTCATTATTGACAGCCGATCTTGAAAAACTACCAGTGACAGGATAGGATTGGAACATCGCCCCAGCAAAGTTGGCCATACCCAATCCAATAAGTTCTAGCGAACTATCCAATTCATACTTATGCTTACTTGCCAATTGCTTGGCAATAGCAATAGATTCCATAAAACCAACAATAACTATTGAAATGACGGTCGTCATCAACATTCCCATCTCTGCATTGATGGGTGTCCATAGATTGACAGTAAAAGATGGTAAACCTTTCGGAATAGTTCCAACTGTAGGGATACCTTTTTCTTCTACATCCGCGACAAAGGAAATTACGATTGTAATGACTGATACAGTCAGTGGTCCCAGAGCACGTGCCCATTTAAATTTGGGGTATGTCTTTCCAACATGTTTGAGAAATACTAAAGCCAAGATGCTGCATGTTCCCATCATGAATGTTTTCCAATTAAAGTCTTCAATGTTTTTAAAGATATTGTGTATAAGTTCATATAATCGATCTGAACGTTCTACATCATATCCAAGAATGTACTTTAATTGAGACATTCCAATAATAACAGCTGCACCCGTCGTAAATCCAGAAACAACAGCATGACTCAGAAAAATGGTGACGAATCCTAAACGGAGTAATCCCATACCAATGTTAATGATACCCACTAAAAAGGCAACTTGGACTGCCAGAGTCGTATAGATTTTTTCGTAATCATCGGGATGTGTTTCAGGTGTAATGTTATCCTTTTCCAAGGTGTGAGCCAATCCTGTACTTAACAGTAAAGAAATAAGTGCTACAGGCCCTACAGCCAATTGGCGTGACGACCCAAAGAGTGCATAGGCATAGACCGGCATTAATGCAGAATACAAGCCATACTCGACCGGTAATCCAGCTAGCTTGGCATAGGACATGGATTGTGGTACAATCATAATACCAACAGTCAATCCCGCAATGACATCCTGGAGAAGTGTAGTACGCCAATTATAAACCTTGAGCCATTTGTACATGGGCAATAAAATTTCCACCCAATCCTTACAATTGCGATTTGCATTAGCTTCTTGAATCCGTCCCTTGGTCTTTTTAAGGAACGTCGTTGTAGTTTTATGCATGGAGCCTTGTGAGGAAGTCTCTGCATTGGATGGAACTGGATGGCGGACATTATTCTTTCCGTCTTCGTTAATACGTTCTTGAACACGACGATGCGTTGTTACAAGGTTAGATCCACTATTCCGTGCAGGTGGAATAGGGACTTCAACCCCTTGAGAACTACCACTATTTTCATCTGCAGTCTCACCAGATGCGGTATTATCAAAATCGACCATTGTGCTTCTTTTCTGAGTTATTTTCTCACTATCTTCACAAGAAGCTACGAAGGGCAAGTGTTCTTTCAAAAGACTGTCACTCGAAAATGACGATAATAAGCTAAATGAAATTGAAAATTAAAATTTTCAAAGCAACTGTCAACTTCTTCTGGATGATAGTTATGTAGTAATGTCAATCAAACGAACGAAAGTGTTTGCTACAATGAGATTGAATCAAGACGTGATCGAACAAAATAAATTTTGTGTTTCTGTGTAGATGCTATGACGAATAAAAGGAAAGAGCAAAAATGAAAAAGCCTTTTTTCTGCAAAAAGGTAGTTCTGACAATGACTTTTGGCCCCCTTGGTTTTTGTGCCTCTGTGCGTGTGTTTTTTATCGTGTTTTCAAATTTTGCCTGGGCGAGGAAGAGTTATCAGCAGGTGTCAATGCCAGTTACGTTGAACGCACGTAGGAAGCCGGTACTTGTACGTCATGTTCTTTGTGCAATCGATCACAGATCTTTGCAACGTGTTACGAGAGCCGCACAATATTTCATGTGCGTTTTTGTGTGCAGTGATAGAATAGCGGGTGGATCAATAGGTGTGACTGTGATCCCAAGGCGTTGGAATCAGTATGTTTTGTACACAGGATGTAGTAAAAACAATGACTGTTGGTGTTTTTTGGGGGGGTATGGTGAGTTTCCACGTAATACTGTGATTAAAAATCTCCACCACAACCTCTCCCCATCGATAGCCTTTTTTTGATAAAGTCAAGTAGAGTCAAGGAGAGCTCTTCAAGTTTGAAAGTACAGACTGTCATGTTTCTTGTGTAAAATGATTTCTGACAATGACAATGTTACCGCACAATCTCAATCCTCCAAAACTTCAATTGGAAACAACAACAACAGCAACAAACGTCATAAACGTGTAATTTGTTCGAGATGTCATTATCCTATTCCAGCAACATGTATTTGCCAAGCATTACCAAAAGAACCAATCAAATTAAGCAAATGTCGCATAGTAGTGTTACAACATCCACATGAAGCGAAACGTAAAAATCGATCGTTGCCTCTAATTGAATTATGTTTCCAAAGTAAACAATCAACAACGACGGCAACTGCAAAATCCACTGCAAAGGATAATGATGATACTTCTAGTACTGATGATTGGGATATCCAAACAGTCATTGCAAGAAGATTCGGGAATCAAATTGATCCAAATGTTATGAAATTATTACAACAGAGCAATACTTCTACTCATCATGATATTATACTTGTATATCCTAGTCCTGATGCAATTTCAGTTGAACAAGCTTTGAAACTTATACAAGAACGACGAAGACAAAGAAAAAGTGAAAAACAACAAAGTACTGAAAACAAACAAGAAGTAATCAAGAGTAGCGGAACTACTTCAACTAATATAAGTAATCGTACTGATCCTACCGTTAACAAAGAACGAGCCAACAACAACGACGACGAAGAAGAAGACAATAAAATAACAATCATTGTATTGGATGCCACATGGAAATATGCTATGGAAATGGAAAAAGCAAACGTGACAACAAATCAATATCCTAATCATTTAATACGTGTAACTCTTCGTCCATCACCATCTCTTTGTGACAATACTGCTACGACTTCGATGACGAAGGAAACAACGGCAACAGTTTCGAATGATAACAATAACGATCTCCATAAAAATGATACGATAGATTCATCGTTACAAGAACAAAAAGAATCAGCCTCGACGAAAAGTCAAAACAACAACGTTGCCGATAATGATGATCATCGTGGTGGTGGTGGTAGTAGTTGTAGTGATGGTGCTGACAAAGGCCGAGGTGGAGTACCCAAGGATTACAAAGCACGAAGATTTAATATCCGTACACCACCTAGTGAAAATCATCTATCTACAGGTGAATGTATAGCGTGGGTTGTTGCTTCTATTGAAAATAATTCATCTTTATATTCAACCTTGATGAAGCCATTAGATCTTATGGTACAACATTGGAATTCCTTTTCTAACAACAAGAACAATAATAATAATCGAGGAGGAGTTCCTAGTTCTTCTTCGTCATCATCGTCATTTAAAAGATCCTTTACAGATGGAGATGGAACCCTAACAATAGACCAAAATGATAATGACGAACAACAGAATCATCGTAATCGTCAGCATTCATCCAAAAGAAATCGAAAAAACAACAATCGTCATCACAAAACGAAACAATGGGTTGAATTTTGAAATGCCATAGTCTCTAATGTTTAATCATAAGATCAGGTTGACTCTTGTTTCATTTGGTCCATTGAAAATGTAGATTTATGTCTGTCATTCTTGGAGATACAAAATAGGTGCTTGATGGAAACTAGTATTGTCATATTACCGCTGATGGCGGTAGTAAGTACACGAGTGATGGCGGACTTGCAACAAAAGCAGCAGGAGAAGTGGTAGTAATTGGTCATCATAGAGGGTGACATCAATAAATACTTTGGAGTTGGAGTTGGAGTTTGAACGTGTGTGACCTGTTGTCCCGTGACGTGACATACCACCTTTATCATTGCCATGATTCCTTATTGGAGGAGAATCCTGGTTGGTATCTTTCTTTATTATATTTTACATATTGAGATAAAGAACCAAAAGAAAAACTGATTTCCCTGTTCTCGATGTAAAGCTAAAAGTCTTTCCAACTTTATGATTCATGAGGTTCTTTTTGCACCACAAACCAACGTGAATTTGGAGATCATCACTAGAAATTGCCTAGCTGTAGATGTTTTTGTTGTTGTTGTTGTTTCTACAGAAATACATCATTATGTCATCATAAGTGGTGTTTATGGAAACTATACAGTAATTTTTTTTGACTAACCAAGGCTTGCATTGATTCAAGATTGAATACTTGCACTAGAGTGTATTTATGATTTATTTTCTTGCCACTTGATCCAAAATAGTAGGATGAAATGAAGCATGCTTGCGATCCGAGGAGAACACCTTTCCGAGGACTGGGACGGTCTTGAGCAATTATTTTCTTGGAATAGCATATTGCCGTCGACGGTGCGACCAGATTTGCTGTGAGAAGGGAAGGGGTCGTGACAAATTCAGAGCGCTCGTCAAACAAATTGTCAGCTAAGGGGAGGCAAGACCTCTGCCATGCTCTGTGTGAGGAGATACAGGCATACAAGAGGCTGCTGTTCCGTGCAAGAAATTTTGATGACAATCAGGTCCCAAAGTTGCTAAACGAATTGAGGGAGTCCTGCCCTGAGGAGAGGTATGATATTCGAAATTGTGCTGGTTTACATGATTGATCATGCACCGTGTCATGCTGCCTGGATCATTGCAATGCCACCTGTCAAACCTCAATGCAGTAGAACCGGCTATAATTTGCGAAATTGTTTCATTACTAAACAAGATCAGCTCAGCCGAACTACATTTTGTCTTGGGTCTTAGCGCGTACGAGTCACTCGATATGATATAGACAGTTATCATTCTGGGTTGTGCATACTTGTGTACAAAACCACAAATGATCTGGAAAATACCGCTACCACCATCCGTACGAACCTGCTCTTGTTGATTTATCAACTGCTTGTTCGATAAGGTACGGCTAAACAATTGTGACTTGATGGAGAGTTTAAAAAAAGAAAAATGGAAGTTGAGGTCAAAGATAAAGAAGGTGAGACACTTTAAGTATAAGACAATGTCGGTGTAGGTAATACATTAAAGTAGATACAAACTCCAAAAGCACTTGATCCCGCCAACCATTTTGATGTTGTTTAAGACTTTAAAGTTGTTTTAAATCTTAAACTATGTATGTGTCGGCGAGGAAAACGCATTCTTGGTTACTGTTAATTTTTACATCCCCTTTTGTGCTTTTGTCCCCTCATAAGTCAAGCAAGAATCCTCCTCTTTTTCTCCCAGATTGTTATTTTTTACCTTTCTTTCTTACAACCATTCTTCAGGGCCAACCGTTTGTAAATATTTTGTTACTGCATGTGTTGAACCGTGTAATTGCAATGCCAAATCCATAGCATTTTGATTACCATAAGTTCGTAATTGTAGATCACCTCCCGAATTAACCAATACCTTTATGGTATCTATTTGGCCCGCGCGCACCGCTTCATGAATAGCAGCCCAACCATTTTCATCTACATCATTCACAGATTCAGGATGATCATCAAGCATGCGTAATACTTGATCAGCAAATCCATAGTATGCAGCTGTCCTTAAGGCATCAGGTGAAAAATCATCATGTTGTTCATTTTGCTGTTGCTGCTCTCCCTCGTCTCCTTCCTCATTATTATCGTTCATTCTGTCGTCAACTTCATTGTCCTCTTCCTCCTCGCCTTCTTTGTTATCATCATTAGGTATGTCCGTTTCTTCTTCTTCGTCTTCTGCTGATGGTTGTGGGGAATCAGGAATAGGATCACTAGGTTCCTCTTCTTCATCTTCTTCTTCGTCGTCATCTTCTCCGTCGTCTTCTTCAACATCATCATTATGTATATCCGTTTCTTCTTCTTCGTCTTCTGCAGATGGCTGTGGGGAATCAGGAATAGGATCACTAGGTTCCGCTTCCTCGTCGTCGTCATCTTCTTCGTCGTCGTCATCATCGCTGTCGTCTTCTTCGTCATCATCATTATGTATATCCGTTTCTTCTTCTTCTTCTTCTGCTGATGGTTGTGGGGAATCAGGAATAGGATCACCAGGTTCAGGACGTCGAGGTAACTTTGCACGACGAAGAATTTCCTTTCTCTTGTCTTCAAAATCATCTTGTTGAAGTATCTCCTCCTCTTCCTCCTTTGGCTGCTGCTGCTGCTGTTGTAGCTGAGTAGCATCATCTATCGTGACTGCTTCTTCAGAGGCGACATTTTCATTCAAGTGTTGTTGTTGTTGTTGTTGTTGAGTAGAAGTAGTATCATAGAATACAGAATAACCCAATACACCTACAACGATCAAGATTAGAATCCATATCCATGCATTTGATTTTTTCTTCTGTTTTTGATTTTCTGTGGAAGCAGGAGTCTTCGGTGCAGTTTTCTCAATTGAATCAGTACTCTCCTCTTTTTCGTCATTTATGAATACCTTTTTCGTTGGCGATGATGAAAGACTTTTTTTAGGAGTTTGAGTTTGAATGGGTGATGGTTTGACACCACGTTGTTTTTGTTCATCATTACTCGTCGTCGTCTCAGCAACAGGTGTTTGTGTTTTGTTGTTTGTATTTGATGGTGGTGGTGGCGAACCAATTGTTTGCGTCTTTGTACGTTCTTGTTCTGCCCATTGTGCAGCACGTTGACGTGCTTCTTGTAAAATTTCTTTTTTGGTCATTTTTTTACTACTTGATGTTGTTTTAGTTTTTGTAGCTGCAGCAGCGGATGATGAAGAAGCAACCGGTACAGCAGCAGCAGCACTAGATGTAGTTGTAGAAGTAGCAGCCACACGTTTTTGTTGTTGTTGTTGTTGGGCACCCCATTGACGTGCACGCTCAATGGCTGCTAGTTTTTCTTCTTTGGTTAATTTTTTACCTCTTTTAGGTTTGCTGGCAGCGGAAACAGAATCAGGACCATCATCGTCTGTCTTTTTACGTTTCCCCGCCGTTGGTGTTGGTGGAGCCATCCTGCAATGCGACAGCAAAAGTATGCAATTTCAGAATTGACAGTAGCCTACTTTGTATGAGAGATAAGAAACGAAACACAATGCGGTGTCGAAAAGTGGTGATACTACCGCGGTACTGCAGTGTTCCTGTGGGTACCGTACGAAAAAAAAGTATTTTTTACCGGCCTGTCCGCACAAGTATTGTCTCTTTGGACTACCTCTCTAGCTTCGTTGATGCCTTGCACCGAGTCGCGACTGTACCTGTACGAGTATGTAGGACTGACTACCTGGTATCGTATTGAGTGGACGTGAAAATCTTGGATTTGTATGTCGTTCCTCTCCTCCACATCTATTTTTGAAAATTTCTGTTCAAAATAACTGTAAAATAGTAATCATTGTCTAAACAACCAATGAAAGTTAATTTGAACAGACGTATCAATAAATAGTACTGTAGGTAGGGCGAACACCTTATTCAATTTTTATGTTTGAAATTAGTATCCCTTTCAGTAAAGTAACTTTTTGAATTGAATTATTTATATATAACTTATATATAAAAACTGTGAGCTTGCTCTGGATCCTATGTGTGTTGTTTCATAGGGTGCTATACGCTGAGGAGTGGTGTCTCCGCACAAAAATGTAGGAATGTTGGCCGATGAACATGGTCTGCATTTTTTTTAGGAGTCTGCAATTTTTTTTGAGTCTGCAATTTTTTTTCTTTCAAAAAATAACTAGCGTTTTTACTAGTAAATTCGACTAAAGTACGTGAGTCTGCAATTTTTTTTATAGTCTGCAATTATTACTAAAATATGACTGGGAGTCTACTCTATTGAGATGACACAGTGTGGAGGTCTCCCAATTATTGTCTTGACGCGATACCAATTTGATTGAATCTGCATGTGGGGTTCTGCTTCTAGAGAGGACACAAAAAAGAGGGTAAAAAAGATTGGACTCTATCTATAGCTTAATTGATTCCCCCCATGCGCTCAGAGGCTACTGCGGAACTGGCTTTCATGTGCTTTGCTATCACAACGGTTATTTCAACGGATTATTAGGTTTTTCAGTTTTGTCCGTATGTGTGTCGGTGACCGACACACATTAAAACGCGAAATCTTCTCATACGCACATTTTCATACAACATACTCCTAATAGATTTGTTTCTGCGTGAATCAACACAGTTAAATGGCCATAAGTGATCAGAGCGACCACCGTGCATGAACACGTCATCCGTTGTGTCTGTGCAGCAAATATACATTTTTCTCTCGTGTCATCTTTTTCTTTTCTAGAGCATTTTCTCCTTGTCGTCGCATTCATGGTTTGCCATGACAGAAACATCGGTCGCTGCGTTAAAACAACAAGGAAAAGTCAGCACCAAAAAACAATCACCAGACCATATTCTCAATAAAAGAAGAAAAAAAACTTCCAACCAACTTTCAAAGGATGAGGATTGTGTTGAGTATTATGCTTGTAACAATATTATGGATGGTTCGTAATGATTATCATGACCATGATGAAAACAAATACTCTACTATTTTTGTGAATGCCTTTAACAACAATCATCGTGGAATAAAACAACACCATCACGGTGAACAATTCGATACAAAACGAGATTTTGGTCTTGTCGTTGGACTATCATCATCATTATTATTATCATCACAACAACAACAACAAAACCAAGGACATTATGAGGATGAGTCCTCCACGGGAAATTCGATCGACCAAACTACTACTACTACTACTGGCAATAGTAGTGTTCATGATCAAGTATTGAATCTTCATGGGGGTAAATACAATTTTGATGATCCTGCCTTAACGATGAATGCTGTAGGACGTGAATTTGCACAAAGCCTTTATTCGTCATCGTCAACAACAACAACTTCAGAAGATGATACCAACATGAAGCAAGATGAAGATGAATGGCCAAATTGGGCCAAACGTATGATTACCACATTGCCATCTACGGTACATGTTGAAAGCAGCAGTAGTAGTGATGAGAATCAGGATTTTGTTGTGATTCAAGGTTTGTCTCAAATAACCATGCAACCGCTACAAGAGAATAGTATGGATTTAGGTGCAATAATTACTGTACAAAATCAATTTTCAACATGGGAACCTTATTTTTCTAAAATTATACAATTACGTATCGAAAAGAATGATAATGATAATACTTCAAAGGTTTCGGTAGTACCAACAGATAGCACCATAGACGAAGAAGCATTTGTATTTGAAATAGTAGGTAAATCTTGTGGTACATTAGCACCTCAAGGTGGGTCTACTAATTTATGTGATGCAAATAATCCATATTTGGATTCTACAAAAATTCGTATTCGATATGTAGGACAAGAAATTGCTAATGGTGGGAGCAATAATAATAATAATCAGTATTGCTGGTGTCTTGCAGCTGGAACGGAAGAAGAAAAATGGTACTATCATCTTTTAACGCCATCATCAAAACTAAACTAGAGTTCATCAGTCCTAAAGAGCTACTACACGCACAGTTGCTAATCCAAGAAGGTACACTAAAATCCTAAAATGTGCAGTTTATATATTTTTTTAAAAATCTTGTTTATCCCCCCGTCGTCTTCCAAAACTAATTCCTTCTTTCTTTCACGTCGACTGTCATTTTTAAAAAATGTAGTCAAAGCTCGATATACTTCTTGATCTTCATCGCCTTCTTCCATTTGCTTTTTCAAATTTCCTTTTTTGAATTCTCTTTTGGTTTCTGTTTCATGCACTACAGCTTTTGTTCGCACTTCCTTTTTGTCAATTTTAAACACATATTTCTTCCACAACCATGGTCTGTCTCGTCAATTTTTTTTACTTTCTTTTGTTTAAATAGGTACAGGTTCACGTCTATTCCCTAATCTTGTCAAGTATACAAATGCATCGGTACCATGCCCTTCCATACTCATGACACTTAAATCACCACCAAAGTAACGACAATAACTTCTGGAGATGGGCAATCCATATCCCAATCCAGCCAAGGGTGAATCTATAGCATGATCCACATTTTCATTAAAGGCCACCATACCTTCTTGTATCGTGGGATCGGCCGTTGTAAATAAATAGGACCATATTTTTTTCATGTTGCTACGTGGAATACCGCCCCCTTCGTCGCTCACTTTAATGACAACATCTTCATTATCATCTCCATCTGCAATAATCACCTTGATGGGTGGATAATCGGCATCAATCCCATGCCAATCGACTGTGGCTCTCATGGAATTTTTCAATAATTCTAACAATATATAATGCAAATGGGTCGGTACGTACGGAAAGGTTAAATCCAATCGTCCCGTCATGATGACTTCCGGGGCATCTCCATATTTACGTGTACACATAAAGGCAGCATCGTCCACAGCACGTTTGACAACTTCATACGGTGAGGTTTGTGAGCATATAATACCAATGTAATTATCGACAGGAGGTTGTCGTAATGCCAAATATTGGCCAATCAAGACACGTATCCCTATACGACAAATATAAAATCGATCTAAAAAATCATGCTATATAAAGCATAGCATAGCAGAGGAGGAAGCAACAAAGAGTTTCATGAATAAAGTTAGAGAGATTTTTAAGTGAAGGAGCATCGAACAAATCGTTTCCAAACAAAATCAGGCGCCAATAACAATGACTCGTAACCATCCATCTGGCAACAACAACAACAACAACAACAACAACAACAACAACAACAATAAAACTAAACTTACGGTATCTTCCATTTTTTCAAAATCAATTTGTTGAGAAGTAATGTTGGATATTTTTGGATGTTTGACCGTCCCTTCCCGTATTGCCGAACGTAATTCAAAGGCACCTCTTGCCATTTGCACTAGAACGCCTGCGTGTCGTTCATATATATTTTCAACAACTTGTGCAAAGTCTTGTTCTTGTTGTTTCGTTGTAATTTTATCCGGTAATTGCAATAATTCTAAACACGATTTGGTGTACAAATCCTTGACGGCCTTGACACTTTTTTGTTCCTTCATCATGGGTACGCGATCCAAATCCTGTATACGGTGGGCCAACCGGATTGGTAATTCTCGACGTAAAAATCCAGCAACCTGAATCAAAACTTGACGTGTCGCTAATTTTTTGTTTTTTTGTAATTGAGTTTGCATAGTTTCATCCTTCCATGTACGATGTAAAAATTCACCTCGTCCAGTCTTCATTAAGGTTTGTAATGATATAGGTGTTTGTGGATGTAAGGCTTGTTTATGGATAGCATCGGAATCTTCCAACGAACACCCTTCAATAATTGCTGTCGATGATGAACCATCTACACAAAGATACGATGAACTTTGAAAGAACCGTCGTTGACGGAACCCACAAAAGGGTGTCGTCCTTGTTGCTTTTCTCGTTGCTGGTGCTGTTGCCACTCTTGCCAATGTTGAATGAGCAGATTTTGCAACCACCATTTTTTGCCGAGCACTACTTCCAAACAATCTATTACTACAAGGACTTTTCATGCGTGTGGTTGATCTTGTTGTTGCTGCTGCAGAAGACACCAAGAAGAGTTTCTGTGGAATTCTTACCTGGGAAGCCATCATCATTCTGTACTTGGTGGGTGATAGAACTATAATATGCGCTGCCTCTCTCTCTCTCTCTCTTTGTTATTTTGAAAAAGAACAGAGAAAGGTTTGGTGTGTTTTGTCGTCAATCACAACCAGGAGTCTCTTACTGACTGCTCTCTAGATTGTTCTCTTCGGTTCGAACGTGCCAATACTGTAATTGCAAAAAAGATATATCTTTTTGTCTTGTCGACAACCTAACTAGGCCTCTAGAGAGAGAGGCTAAACTAGGTCTAGGACTGACCGGGGGAGGGGAGCGCAAGCAGAGAGAGCGTCGCGTCACTGACATCTTTTCGTGTCAAAATCGCTTATTATTTTTATTATTAAATATGTTTCTCTTCCTCCCTCCCGGCGTGCTTGCTGTGTGTGTTCTTTTTGGATAAGGGACAATCATCGCACATCTGCCGTTTATGCACAGACACACAGACATACCGGTATCATGTCCGTCCGTCTGTCCGTCCGTCTTTCTCGTTGTTTCCTTCTCCCTTTCGTGTTCTAAAAGGAGGAGAGAAGCGGACCGACCAAAAGGCGAACGTTGGGGTGTTTCATCATCCAATGGTTCTACCGTGTATGAGAACCAACTTGTTTGTATGTACTTTAGACACCTAGTAGTTAGACATGCAGGCGGCGAGAAAAGGATGCATTCATCATCGCCCCCGACCCGCCCGCCTCCAACGACACAACTGCAACGGGACCAGCAATCTGCTCTGCGGCAAGTCAACAAGGTCACGAGACGACATTGGGCATCGACAAAACGACAAAAACACCGCACGTTCCGGCAACCAGACTACACAATTCGTAACTCCGAGAGAAACCCAAGACTCTACTGTAAGACTACTATACTGTGCCATAAATAAGAGAGAAGAAGAAAGCGAAAGCAAACAAACTGCATTTTTTTTTAACAGACAGAGAAACGAGACAAGAAAAGAAAAAAAATGACAGACACAAGCACAAGAACTTCTGGAAGTAACACAACACCATTGTCGGCAAGTAGTATTCGTGAGGTGGAAGAAACTGTGGCGCGTATTTCATCTCATAAAGGTGTAGAAGGTGTTATGATTATGAATTGTCAAGGTACGTACTGTACTGAACAAGAGTGTCTGTACGCACCCACTGCACTGTCTGTACTCGTGAACTGAAGAATGTAGGACATGAGGGATGACTATCATTATTTGTCGTGTCATGGAAACAAGAGAGGACAACTAAATGTACAGTGAATCCAGAACTGCGTCAAAGTCGAGGCATGTGACACTAAAGAGAGAATGGAATCCCAAATAGTGGAACGACTCGACGTCTCTCTAGTCGCAGGGAGACTGCAATGGGGACTGTTACTTGCGTTTGACTACTTTTTGATAGCATCGTTTTTAATTTTGGTACTGTTGTATCGCATCCACCAATTGTGCTCACGTTATTTATCTTCTTCTTGTTGTTGTTCTTGTTATTTTTGTTTACACTTTATTATTATTATTAATATTATTATTATTAGGTGCAATTCTTCAATCCACATGGAAAGAAGAAGAACGTCTTGCACATGCATCCATGATTTTACAATTAACAAAAACGGCTACACTTTTTATGAAATCTATTGAACATGGTACTTCTGCGAGTAAAACATCTTCTTCTGCGGCTGGTAAGGGTGGTAGGGCAAGTGGTGCTGCTGGTAAGGGTGGTCTTGATTCGTCCAATCATGGTGGTGCTGAGATTGATATTGTAGAAGCTGCTACATCCACCAAAGTTGAAGATTTATCGTTTTTACGCATTCGTTCCAAAAAGCATGAAATCATGGTAGCACCTGATAAAGATTATCTCTTGGTGGTATTAACCAACCCTAATGCAACCATGGAAAAGATATAATAATAAAAAAACATAATCCACTCTACTCGATTGAATATACAGTAGTCATTTTTATAATTGGTGATCAAAAGAGATGGATGGAGAAAATATTTATATAGATATATGTATTATGCAATCATCAAATGAAAAAGTAAATGGATTAGACCACCCTCGCAGCAACAATACGGATAGTGACAAAAAGGTTTTGATTTTGTTTCTTTTTTGAATCAGTAACAACCTTGCCTGCTACAAATCTGTTTACAATGAAATTAAAGGATTGCAACTTTTTTTTAAAAAAAAAGTTTACGAATGATTTATGTTAATATTATCCCATGTCTACTTTTCATTCAATGCAATAGAGTCTTGCAATGAATGTAGTCTTTTTTATTTCCAAAGTAAACGATACAGTATTGCACAAAGCCATGTGAAAATGTTGAGTACTGTAAACAAAGTACGATTATTTGCAACTACTCAGATTGGTATATATAAAGAAGATCCATTACGTATCTAGAGTACTCCGTCGTTCTTGTTGCATTGAACATGACTACCGTAAAATACCTTGTTTGTCCTTTTTGAAAATAATAAAATTACAGTAGGAATCAGTCAGAAGGACGATTGTCAAGGAAAGACGAAACAATAAGAAAAGTGCTCTGTAGAAGATAATAAGTAATGTCATGCCCCCCATCCAACCATCTTTTTTTTCTCTCTCTCTTGTTGACAAAAATCAAAATTGAAAAGCACGGGAGTAATGTGCCTTTAGCTTTTTGGGCAGTATATTTTAGAAAAAGTCTAAAATGTACAATATGATGCATGATCATTTCTGTCAAATAATCAAGAAAAGTTGGACTGAAAGATAATGATAGAATACAAAAGCAAACGATGGAGTTGTTGACTCGAAAAGAGTATGTAACTTATATATATTTATTTAGACATTAATTCATACCCATCTTCCTCTACAAGTTGTATCACACCTTCTTTCACAGATGCTACACTGCACAAGCTATGTATAGGGACATTATATCCACTTAAGGATTGTCTTCCACTATCGTAAACTTTTTCTAACAAGACGCCTACACCAACGGCTGTAGCATCCGCATCCGATATAATCCTCAATAAGGCTTCTTGACTAGCACCACTTGATAAAAAATCATCTACAACCAATATACGATCATCGTCCTCTAAATGATTCTTACTTACCAATAATTCACGATTCTTACCGACAGTTTTAGATGAGTATGCCGCCTGGTACGTATCGGCCATGACAACATTACGTTCCTTACGTGCATATACAACAGGAACTTGTAAATACTTGGCCATGGGCAATGCAATCACTAAACCAGTTGTAGCTACTGTTAAAATTTTGGTTGGTTTCGATTCCATGAATCGATTAGCCAATTCCTGTTGTGAATGAGTGCAGAGGGAAAGAGGGGGGTGGGTGGGAGAGAGAGAGAGAACGAGAAAGTTGATACCATGTGTTAGATAGGCAACAAGGAAGTTTACTCTCTAGAAATGTAGATGCAAATTATTTGATTGCTGCTGTACTTGTACATACCTTGGCACATTCATCCATAAGTTCAACATCCACTTTACTATCCATAAAGGCTGATACGTCAATAATATCATTAGGTAATACTTTACCTTCCTTCAATACGCGATCTCTCAATTTCATACTTGGTGTCGTAGTCTTACCACCACTACCAGATCCACCACCAATACCTGCAACTTCACGTACTTTAGCTTTTAACCACTTTTGATATTCTAACCCAAACGTAAGTTGCATGGTTTTACACATTTCATGTATAGCAGACGACATGGGAATAAAGGTCCTCATTGAATTGCTAAACAATAGATCAACATCACACACACCATAATCAAATACTTCCATTTCACCATCATAATAACACAAGCATGATTTGAAACGTGTTACACGTGTAGGTTCTGACGATTGTTGCAAGGCTTCTACCATATAATCAACATGCAATCCAATGTCATTAAAATGGTATCCAGACATCACTTTTGAATTTGTTGTTTGAGTCATTGTGGATGAACCTCCTGTTGTTGGTGTTGGTGAATTACCAGGTGCTGTTGATTTAGGCATTATAGGTTCAATTTCAAAGGATGTACGTGATGCAATACATGGTAGTCCTGTAACCTCGTAGACTTGCCTTGCCTTGTAGGATGCAATATCTTCAATGGTGGCAAATTGGTCTTCTGTCGATTCTTCTTTGGATACCCAATCCCCAAAATTATCTGCAAATTGTATCCCATAATTACGAAACATCCCCATTAGGTTCTTAAAGCATGCATTATCAATAGCACTTACCCACATACGATCATAACCCTCGGTAGCATCAGGTGGACGTTGAAAGTATTGTGTTGCTTTTGGATTATGACGTGCCTTTTCTAAACGATAGGATGTAAACCCAAGTTTAGACAAACGTTCCAATGTCTTGGCTTCTTCTTCTTGCTGTTGTTGTTCGTACAAGGCTTCATAATCTTCACTATCTGTGCCATCATTTACCATTAAAAATTCAGCTGCCTTGGGATTAGGACCAACCTTTAATTGTCCATTATCCCATTCGTCGTTATCATCATCAAGATCTGTTTCAGATTCACCATAATGATCCCATGGTTCTTCTACGCCACCTGTAGTCATCCATGCAGCATTACCACCGGCGGTAGATGATGATGACGGATTGTTCATTTCTTCATAATATTGCTGTTCGATTTGTTGATTTTGATCTTCTAAATCTTGAAAAAATTCTTCATCTTGTTGTTGTGTTTCTTCCATGAGCATAATTAGTTCTTCATTTAACCAATTATCAGATACCATATGTTCACTATATTCTGATAATGTTGCATCTAACGTTTTTGGATCTACCGGTTTGCTAGATTGATTAGGTGACGCTGATACAGAAGAAGATGAAGGCCCCATCATTGTTGGATTATCACCGCTACCACCGAATGTAGATCCATATGTGGCGGTGGATGCATACGGTGATGATGTTGATGCTGCCGATGCTGCTGAAGTGGGTATGGTAGTACCAGGCATGGCAGTATCATAATCATTCGATGAATCACCCCCAACTTTATTTAGCATTCGTTGACGTTCCATTTCTTGACGAAAAATATCATCGGGTGTAGCATTCGAATCTACAGAATCATACCAGCTAAACATATCATCATCTTTATTTTTTTTCTTTTTTGCATGTAGATGAAATTGAAAGAATGGATCGTTATAATGTTGTTGTTGTTGTTGTCTTTGTCTGTCGCTATTGCTGACAGTGAATGTTTTTGGTAAATAATACTGCGATGGTATGAATGCATTGCAAAAAATATTACTTTGCTGACTCTGCATAACTATGGACGAAATAGTAATCCATGTCGTCACAAGAAAAATGCTGTGTGACTGTCCTATTTTAGTTGTCAAAGAAGAAGCAAGGGTTCGTTTCTGATATGAATAATTCGACATGATATATCTATTGATACTTGTATTGAATTCGACAGGAGCGTTTCTTTTTCAATGGACTCAAGTTTTCAGTTTGTTCCACCTTATCGATGCAGTTTGAAAGTTTTGTTGATTATCAAAGTAACAAACTGATGAGAGACAGCAACAAATAATAATACTCTCTTTTCTCTGATCTCGAAATCTTTTACAGATATTATTATATCTCTTCTCTCTATCGTCTATTTGTCGGAGTGACGCACTGTAACTCTCAGTCGGTTAGCTTAAAGCTTTCCAACGGAGTTACAGTATTTTCAAACCAGAGTGATGTCAACAAGACCGACAGGACTAGACTAGATTGGACTGGACGGACCGGAAGTCTCTCCGGGGTTTGTTGTGGGGTCCCCCTGTCTCTGTGTGAGTCAGCTTTGACATGCGAGCCATGAGATCTTTTGCTTGACATGATGTTGATAATAACTCTAAAAAATAATTGCTCTACATGATTCTGGCCTGTCCGTCCCCCCGACTGTGTCCCAGTCCCCATGTCCAATCTTCCAGAAGCATCCCCCATAAATCTTAAAGGATCTTGAAGCCAAAAAGATACCTACAAAAAGGAAAATCACTCACAGACTGATTGTCTGTGAATGGGATTTCTCAATGGTTTAATGGTGCAAATTTGAAAAATGGGGTGCAAAAGTACATGTCATACTATTACGTCAGATTGACGGACGACTTACACACAAAGTAAAGACATTTCTGTTTGCGAATGACGTGGATTGAATGTGTTTTTTGATTTTTTTTGCGTTCCCTCCGTTCTTGCCATCGGAACTGTGCTCTCCGAACAAACACGTACCATACCATACGGTACGTATGGTCACACGTACAAATCGCCCTTCCTAGCGGTGTGTCCCGTTTGCCTTTTTCTGCACGTGCATGTTTCTCACGCAAGGCGAAAAAAAAAGTCATTGCTTGCAACGTTGCCTACGCGAACAAAAGTCTCTTTTCGATGACAGTATCATTGTCATCATCATTCAAACCCCGCACTACTAACTAACTGCGTTCAACACAATTGGCTTTGTAGTTGTGGGTGCTCTATCTTTCTCTCTTTCTTTCTCTCTTTCTTTCTCGACACTACAAACTTAACGCCTTTGATTGCTTTTGCAGCATTCTCAATTCCACCTTTTTGTCTAAATATTTAAACAACAATAACAACGTCATCGTAAAAATGAGTGCTAAAACAGATCAAAAACTGACTTTTAAAGAAATCTTGGACAAGTCTGCTGCGAGTGCCTTTCGTGGTGGTTTAGCTGGTGCATGTGCTATGGGTGCTAACGTAGCATGTCTCATGTGGATGAGAACTACGGTATGTTGGTTTGATCACTGGCTATTGCCGGTTTACTCCTTTTTGTCTGGAAAGTGATGACAGTTTTTTTTATTCAGAGGCATCCGTTTCTTCCTCTATTTGTTTTTGGAAAACAAGTCTGTCTCATTCCCTCTCTTCCCTTCCTTTCTTTTTTTGCACGCACGTATAACATTCATAGGTCAATTATCAATACCGTAATGGTACAACATTCCCTGTTGCATTGAGAACATTGTATGCTGATGGTGGTATTCCACGTTTTTATCGTGGTGTGGCACCTGCCTTGATTCAGGGTCCATTGTCACGATTTGGTGATACAGCTGCCAATACAGGAATTTTAACACTTTTGAATTCGATGGAAGCCACCAAGGATATAAATGTTGGTTTCAAGACCGTAGCGGCATCCTTTGCAGCTGCATGCTTTCGTATCTTTTTAATGCCCGTCGATACAGTCAAAACAACTATGCAAGTGACTGGTAAATTTTCAAATGTCGTTGATAAGGTCAAGACGGGAGGTCCCACCGTTTTGTACCATGGATCCTTGGCAGCCGCATCTGCTACTTTTGTAGGACATTACCCATGGTTTTACACCTATAACTTTTTAAGTGAAAAAATCCCAAAGCAAGATACACAAGTAGCTGAATTAGGACGTCGTGCTTTACTTGGATTTTGCTCTTCGGCAGTTAGTGATACATGTTCCAACTCAATCCGTGTCATTAAGGTATACAAACAAAGTTCAATCGAAAAATTAACCTATCCTCAGTGTGTCCAACGTGTCATTGCCGAAAGTGGTGTGACAGGACTCATGTTTCGTGGATTAGAAACCAAAATCTTGGCAAATGGTATGCAAGGTATTCTTTTTAGTATTTTGTGGAAACAATTTGAAGAAGTTTTGTTTCCTAAAAAGTAAACTTATACTTGAATGATGCGTGAGTGATACTGCTTGTATATCTCCACGTATATATGATCAATGATGAAAATCAAAAATAACCAAAGAGAGAGTAATGTGAGGGAAAAAAAAAAACATTGAAGGCTTGCAGTTGTTCTTTTTGTAACGTGGTCAGACGGTGGTTTAGTTGAGGAGAGCAAAAGGCAAAAAGACAAGACTGTTTTTTTATGTTTTTTCCGTTGTGTGCTTGGCAAGTATGCGTGACCAAAAGGAGAAGAAAGATGACAAAATATTTTACTCGTAAGGAATATATTATTAAGTCAATGTGATGTTTGTTTTACAACTTTCGTTTTCAAATGAGTAAACCTGAAGGCTTGATATGTAGTATGTGTAGTTCTTATAATGTTCTTCCATGGATTGTCTTGATACTTTCCAACTGAAACTGATACTGAAACGAGCTTTCAACACTGTAACGCAGATACATTAATTTTTGGTGTTGACAAATCCTTTGTAGGATATATCTATTACGACTAGCAAAATTTCGGAATGATAATTTTGACCAATGCTCCTCTTCATCTTTATCTAGTGCATACCAATTGTTTGTTGTTGAAAATAGTTCAACTGTATGTTTACAATGATAGTTGATCTTCTTGGATACTTGCAATCAACACAATCATAGGAGGGTTCTGTAGTCATTGCACAACTGTCTGTACTTGAGTACACAGCATATAACATTGTGCCATTGCTTAATTTACATCTTTCGGACCATACCTCATCATTAATATTCACCGACGTAGCTTTTCATCTACATTACTACACCAGGTGAAGATGATCACAAAGTACTCGTATTTTAAATCTGTGTGACATTTTGTGATTACTCTAGCTAGGATTGACCAGTATCATAGTGACTGGAAGATATCGTGTGCATCTATGATCAGCAACAGACAAACAAGAAGCAAAAATCAAGTGAACGGATCATTCACAAACAAGACGACTTGAGTTAGGGTAGGGGAAAAGGACTATCCTCTATTATATCAGATGAAAAACCAATTTGCATCATCTTTTGCCAAGTGCTTTCTCTTTTACGGCTACTGTTATATTTTTGACGTAGCCGTACAAAGTTTCAACAACAGACTCGGCACACACACAAAATACGAATACAAGTTCAAGTACCGTAACTGTAGTAACAACAACAACAACAACAAACAATAATAGCTTCCAAAAGACATCTATAATCAGCAAATGTTTGTAGACTGCGGTAGATTCTCACAAAAGATGAAACATTCACACATGTATTATCCTAATTGTTGTGAGGAGAAAGGAAGGACTGGAAAAGAAGACAAGAAAAATAACAGTAACACCTAAAGCTTTTTCCGCCAATGACATGGTAGTTTTAGCGTATTGCTGTGAGAGACATGCAGGGCCCAGCAGCATTGTATCACAATTTTGTTGAATCAAGATTCTAATAGTCTAGTCATGATTGAACTATGGCAATCACATACCATACACTACAGTACCACAGCAACTCAAACAACATTAATACGTACCTCACTCACAAAAGGTCACGGCATTGTACGAAAAAGAAATCATTCAAAATCAAACTATCTCCAGAATCACTTAGCTATATATATGCTCTTCCATGGAAGAGGGACTCCTATTAAACAGCTCAAGCATCAAGTGAAGTGTACAAGATGGTGTAAAAAGACCCTAACGCTTAGGGGGTGATGTAATTTGCAATATATAATTTGTTGAAATAGTCGATATTTGGTGCACTAGGTGGACGATTCTTCGTTTAGATATAAACTTGACAAACAATTCTTCTAAATAATTGGTGGCCGGTTGTCATCCATCGTGACGAACAACACTACGAAGTTGATTTCCGCTTTTCTTGAATGGCCAGGAGTGATAGTCTTTGCATCAGCATTTTTTCTTCTTCAGAGCCATTGCCCACGGAATGTCGTAGCAAGGATAATCGGGTACTAGTACTGATGCGACGCCTTTTTGACGACGGTGTGCGCGGAAAACTAGCTCGTTCGTGCAACTCAAGATAGGTAATCATTTCATCGACCTCTTCAACTTTGGTTTCCCGCATATAGGTTCGGACTCGTTCTTTGAGTTTCTCTTGTGGTTTCTTTCTCATTTGACTAGAAGAGAAGCCTTGAAACGGGGGGTACAATCGTAAAAAGTGCAAGTCGGGGTCTTTTTGTCGAGAAGCCTCAATAGCTCTACCAATTAAAGCATCCTCAGCTTTACTTAGACCCAGAGACAAGACAACACCAAGTGGTCGATTGGGCCACAAATTCCGTGCTTCGTGAATAGCAATGGCTACAGGACAATTGCTTACAGCAGCTCCGTCGCCAAATCTATGCTCTTGTCCGTCAATATCCACATTTATACGATCGGTTGCAACTGGTGCGGCGGATGTGGCAGTCATAGCTTCCCACAATTTAATATCGCTAGTTCCTGGCAAAAACGATGAAGTTGGCTTCTTTGGAGTTGTTGTTGGTTCTTCTTGTTTTTCTTCATTTTCATCGTCGTCGTCGTCGCATTGACGGGTTTCAGACCATGTATCATAAGTGCGCATTAGAAACGGCTCAAATGATGAACTTTTGGTGCCACTCTCTTCTTGGTCAACACGAAGAGAGGCAACAGCAAAGGCTTTCATGGAATCAGGATTATAGAGAGGCGCATCTAATCCTACAAAATCTTGATTGTGCATCCAAACACTATCCGTGGCACTACCACGAGTGAGAAGCTGCCAAAGACTAAATTTTGATTTGGCTGTAATACCATCAATGTATCGAAGGCCTTCCTGTATACTCAATTCACCGTCACCGTCGCACGTGTTGCACAAGAGAGCTGCAACTCCTCCGGCCGATGTTCCAGCGGCCAAATCAAAGTATCCTAAGAGATTCTTCCCTCTGCCTCGCTTCAGAATTTCTCCGCACATGACCATGTGAGCAAGGGATTTCATGCCACCTCCATCAAAACAAATAATATTGATGGGACTAACGTCGACTGCACGTTTTTTGCCCAAATTGTCATCAACATCCCCCTCAAGGCTTTCTACGACTTTTTCTGCCTTCGCATGCGGATGCAGGCACTCCTTGATCCATTGGACCGTGGATATTCTCGGATCTCGCTTGCGTTCCCTCTTTGATCGTGTCATTCTCCTTTTTGCCTGTCAATCAATGTCAGAAAGAAATCAAAGAGAAGCCTAAAAAAGATTCGCGTTTCTCTCAAATCTTTTGTTGTAAAAGACAGAACAGGTGACAGTCAGTAGGACGAGTCGTCAGTCGTGTGTACTGTAGGTCCT
>WKLE02005432.1:0-25483 GCA_014885115.2 Asterionellopsis glacialis | reverse complement strand
TCTGTTTTGGAGACATATTTTGAGACAAATTTGTCTGATTTTGTGGTAACTTTGTCTGATTTTGTGGCGAATCCGAGATGAGATGTGATGTCGAGATGTGGTCCTCCGTCTGTACGTCTTTTGTCGCTAATGGGTTATGTTCCAGTATGTCAAGAATCAAGTGCTTACCTCTTAATATCCTTCCAACGTGAAATGCTACGAGGTTGGTACTAAAGTACATTTAGCTGGTACGTACGGTAACATTTTTTGTAGTCGGTAAACCCAAAACCAATAATTCATATTTTTGTCCTTTTGCTTCTGCCAAAGAAAAAAAATCTTACCACTGCGCCTTCATTGCAGAGAACACGGGAAAATCAAGCATCATGTCAAACGACGATGGCGATCGGGTTCAGGGAGACTATAATCGTCCCCGACGTCCTAATCAAGATACACTGTCCTATCTTCGTTCACTCCCTCTAGATATCAAAGCTTCAAATGAAGAAGTGACTCAATTTTTGATGTCCTCCACTGAGGAGTTTCCACAGAGTTTGTCAGCGGCTCTCTCAGCTATTGAAGAAATTCGGAATGAAGTTGCATCCTTAGCAGGGGACGAGTTTGGTTCTCAATGCATCGAGCTATTAGCACACATTTCTGCACCGTATTCTGAGGTCGCTGCAAGAACTCTGCTTAATGGAATGGCAGGATACCATCTGCACTTAGCGTCTCATAGATACGGTTCTCATGTTGTACAAACAGTCTTACAACTTGCTGTGGATTCCAGATCGAAAAACGATTTGGCTTTGCACGAAGAGGGACCTCAATTCAATGAAGAGGCAGATTTACCCTCTCTGACAGATTTGATCATCAGTATGGTGGATGAACTCGCGCCTCACGCAGCACAGTTGGCAGTTCATGTTTGTGGGTCGCATGTGTTGAGATCGTTGCTTTGTGTGTTGGGTGGTGTAGAACTAATGCAAGCACCTGGAAAAGGCAGCGTGGAAAACCGAGTGATGGAAAGTGGTTCAATCAGACGTGGTAAGGCTAAGAACAAGAAGAAGAAAAAGAAACCGGATCCCACAAAAGGAGTTGATGTACCTCATGCAGGCACCATGCACATGGTATTTCGCGATAATTCTCGATTAAATACTGCTGACAATTCGGTCGCAGAGTCGCTTCAAATGCTGTCTGAAGCGCTTTCAGATAATGACCAGACTATAAATAATAATCCTGGAGAATTACAGCAGTTAACATGCCACCCTAGTGCAGGGCCATTGCTGATTGTGCTCCTGCGAGTGCTGACATACTCTTCCTGCACAGACAAGCAGATCATTCAAGCAACTGACGAGAATAAGAGTATTGCAGACCATCGGCTTGGGATAAGTAGTCTAGAGCCTTTTTTCGATGTGGGTTCCTCTGCATATGCCCTGGTCAAAAGAATATTATGCTGGCAAGAAGCGAAATCTCCAGCAGAACAGGAACATGCAAGCGATATCATTTATGGTCTTGCGGGAGAAACCAGAGGATCCCACGTATTGGAAACAATTCTGCGTACAAGCTGTGACAGTTTTTATGCCGATGTATTAGAATGCGGTACTTTTTTCACTGCCTCGACTTTACAAGAGTACACCGAGGATAATGTTAGCAACTTCGTTGTACAAACACTTCTAAGTACGGCGCGAACCAAAGAACAAGCGGAAACTCTACTGAAAGGACTCGATCGCGTTATTTCTAGTGGTTATGTCATAGATCCTGCAAAGAAACGGAGAGGAATTCTCTGGCGTGCCGTCGAACTTGCGGCCAAATATAGAGTTGGGCAGGACTCGCTCCTGAAAGCAATAAAATTAGGTTTTCTTGCCTATGGTGGAAAGGAAGATGAAACTACTGATCAAGTCACTAGCGAAGACGGAAAGAAGAAGAAGCAGCGAAAAAAAGCTTCAACTATCTCGATTCAAGATTGTATTCACCAGTTAATCGACCTTAAGCCACCAGAAAAGGATGGTGGAAGGGCTTCGATTGATGTTTCTGGAGCTCGAACCATTTTCCATCTATTGCGCTTTGTTCCTAGACTGTGTGAAGATACAATCCAAGGGATCACTCGCAAAATGTCTCAAGATAGTTTAGAATTGATTGCAAAAGATGGGCTGGGAAGCCGGTGGTACGTGTTGATATAATTGTATTGGAGTATGTTTGTATGATGCAAGTACTTTCACTAATCATTTCGCTTGTTTCTCTACGTGTTCAGTATCATGGACGGAATCTTAGACGGCCCCGTCAAAGAACCTGTTTTCTCCATGGCAGCTAGAACCTTGTTGGACAAACTACAAGGGCGGTGGTTGGCACTTTCTGTGGATCGTGTCGGCCACCATACTGTCAAAAAGTTATTCCGCGCGCTTCCAGATATGGATGATCAGGCTGCTCTGGTAGAGGAGTTATCCAGAGGGATAAATCGATTGAGTGGCACGTCAATGGGGCGTAGTGTTATGGAGGATTGCGCTGTGAAAGAGTATTTAGAAGGCATTGCTGTCTGGAAAAATGCTGTATCTAAGATTCTTCGTCGCGACGAATGGTTGAATGAAATCACTGGTGACAACGACGGCGAACAGGGAAACCCCACTGGCAAAAAGAAGCGGAAAAGAAAGAGACGCGGTCTAAAGACTTCAACCGAAGATGGGGGAGAAGATGATACCGAGGATGCCCCAAATAAGAAATCCGCTTCCTCAGCAGTGAGCTCTATCATGGAGGTGATGTCCGTAACGGCAGGTGCAGAACAGTAGAAAGATATAAAACTGAAATAAAAACTATGATTTAAAGACGACTTTCATCAAGTTGGAGCGCATAAGCATAACATAATATTATAATCCCACCCAATTCAAGCAGTATACGAAGCTTGACTACCCGTTCTACATGGACACATAAAACGATCGCATAATTAAGGGATTTGATACACCTGCTCGACTACAGCGCTCTTCATCAATGGTGGGGCATCTTTTCCATTCTTTTCTATCTTTTTTCTAGAGGTCGAAAATTTGATCCTGCAGTTGTAATTACGGGCATTTTCTTTTCTTCTCATCATTTCCACGCTTCCTTCGATTCTTGTCGTGTGACCCTTGATGACGGGGATACCAGAGAGAAGGAAAAACACTTGCTGTCCCCAGTGTGTATATCCATTTTCCGGCCCAGTAGACAAGAATGCAGGATTGGATAATTTGGGCGCAGATTCTCCGTCTTCATCACTTCTGCTTCTAAAGTCCGCAGTAAACCATCCCGCAAAACCACTCACAGGACCTGCAACTTCGTTTCCGCTGACATCAAAGTGAAAGTCACTGTTAGGAGCACCGTCTGTAATCCCCCTCGAATCTTCAATGGTACACTTCATCATATCCAGGTGCTTGATCATTGCAGGTTCTGCGAGTATTGCTTCAGGAGATAGCTCGGACCATTGGCTTGACAGTAGATAATACTCCTTTTGTTCCCGCTCAAATTCACTCCCCAAGATGCTCATGTCAACGCCATATACAGCCTTAGTTGTCTCAGTAAATTCATTCCAGTCTGCCATCCCATTTGAGTATTCTTTCGTGGCTAGTTTGCGTTCTTCCTCGTCGTATACGGGTGCAAAATACATCGTCGTATGAGAAGGGAACATAAGACCTGTGCGTTTCTTTAAAAATTTGTCTCTTGCACGAACTGCGATGGGAAATGAAACAAGACAAAATATTATATGAGAGGTGTCGCATCAAAATGAAGTTTTGTATTAAACATTGAGGAAATGGCGATAAACTTACTCAGAGAATCGAGCATGGATTCCCTCAAAAGAAAGTAACCCATCCATTCGGAAATGATGATATCAACGCATTGTGTAGTTTCTCCGCCATCTTCGGGTTCGAGATTATCTTGTTCGATAGGAAGTTCAATTTCCTCTACAGCACCCTGGATAACAGTGACAATGTGATCCACATTGTTTGCCTTCATGACACTTTCCGCATGTTTGGCCATGTCCGTGTACTCAATGGCATAGACCTTCCGTGCACCGGCGAGTGCTGCCCAAGCGGCAAGAATACCAGATCCAGTACCAACGTCCATCACAACTTTGTCCTTAAAAACATCAGCATTTCCCAAAATGGCAGAGTGATACGCAGCCATTCGGTTATGATCTGTTAACATTTGCTTTTGGTGGTAAAGTTGTGCGTAGGCACAAAAGTAGTTCGCAAAGTCGGTAGCCTTGGCCTTTTTGTCACCATTGAAAGAAGGGATTTCGCCTGTTTCCGAGGCATTTACAAAGTCTTCGTCGCCCATGATTAATCGAAAGGAAAGAAAATTACGTACAGCAATCGTTCAATAACGAAATTAGAGGACGATATGAGTAACAGTCGGAAGCTAATCAGCTTTCGATGTGAAGATTGTTTTATCTTGTGAAGCGTGATTGACAAAGATAATAGACGAACTGTACGGCACTGACCAAAAGGCATTTCATTGATTGCAAGAAGATCCAAAAAAGAACAGACAGAGAATTTCAGTTTGATTGGATTTGGGGTGTCGAGTTATGCGCCCTATTGTGCGCGTCAAGACACAACATGATGTCGTTGGTCCTTCAGTTCGGTTGAGAATCACACGTAGGTCTTAATGTAAAAAAATTGCATAGAGGAATACTGTATGGAGGACTAATCTCTAGAGGAACTCGAAAGGTCCTGGAGATACTGCCGTACCTGTAGGAGTCTACCCTTTAGATATAGTCCTACGTCTCTACTCGTAGAGATGCCATTTTTCATAGGTTCCTAACGTCTACCGCGATCTCTCTAGAGAGACTACCCAAAATAATAATAACACAAAATATATAATAGAAAATACTGTTTTATGGGCACTTCAGCAACTCAAAGGAGTCTGTGTAGTCCGCAGGTAGTACATCTTGAGTTACTCCATTGCATTTGATGTATGTAATGAACTCTTTTTTTTGGGGGGGGGCTACATTTATCTGAATCCTTGAAATTATTCCTTCAAATTCAAAGCGCATAGACAATTATTTTGTGTGTGTTTTAAAATTCAAACTCTAGGACATACCAAAATATTTGTCCTAAAAAATGATTCGGACTGAATACAGGTGGGACAAAATACGATCTAGTCTTATGTGCCTGTAATGAATACCGTGTCAGATATAACAAAAAATGCGGCAGTTTACGATACCATACAACTTGAAATTAGTAAAAAGAAACATGCAACCAATCTATTCCTACTTGTTAGTTAGGTTTTGTATTTTTTATGGGAATTTCATCCTCTAGACCATCATGGTCCTGAGGGCTCTACTCCTTTCAAAAAGAGAAGAAATGACCTTGTCCATATTCTCAATGACCTGTAAACCCTTTTCCATGGCCATGTCTTTCTCGGACTCGTCATAAACTACTAGTTGTCCCTTGCCCTGATCAAGGATGCCATTGAACTTCCCATCCAAAATCATTTGCGAGAGTTTCTTTTCCACGACAGGTAAAGACATTTCAATTAATGCAGCAATGTGAGAAATTTCCACGCACGAATACGGTTCAATAATTCGAATCAAGTTACTTTCCAACAACTGCTCGTTAAGAATGTGTAAATGATGTTTGATGAGCAAGTCATCCTGCAATTCTGAGTCATACTTCTGAAGAACTTCTTCAAATTCTTTCAGCGATCGACGAGATGCTGCAGCTGCGATTGCTGACATTGCCTCGATATCCTTTCCCGCGTATTTAACTCCCTGTCTTCCTGAAATCATACCAGAAATATCGACCTCAGAACGATCACTCTTGGCACCTGTGTGTGAAACATTGAAATAGAGTTGCAAGTTCATTTAAGAATAGACCAAAAGCCAAGAAAATGGAATGTTCAGTACAGAGGACGATGAAGAATGTATATGAATGCCACAGTCAATCCCCAAAAGTATAATGACGTACCAACTCCTCCCTTCGCGCTGAGTTTTAGTGCACGGGTAAGACTATCCAAAATCCTACAAAGCATCATGTATTTGAGACAGGGAACTGCCTTTTCCTTGTCATTCAGTTGGTCTAACTGTTCAAATGCTTCCAAAAAGTACGAATGGGCCGTATCGTAATCACCTTCTTCACAGTGTAGAATACCGGACATACTGTCAATGCTTGCCTGAAGTCCAGGAGCGACATAGATAGCATTGGCACATGTTCGACTGGCTGTGAGGGCTGCTTTGGCCTTGGGTAAGTTTTGCAATCCAAAATGAATTTTACTCTCCATCAAATGAGTTTCGACTAATAATTGTTTGTCATCCAATTTCTTAAGTTCCACAAGCAATCGATCAATAAGAGCAAGGGCAGGTCCGTATTTGTCCTGTTCAAACAAAACAGATGCAAGTTTGGCTTCGACACGTTGACGCAAGAATGTACGTTTTTCAGATTTTGTCCAAGCAATAATATTGTTACAAATTTGTTCTTGCATAACCAATTCGTTGGGGGCAAGTGAACAAACAATATCCAACACTTGTCGAACCACCTTGGCACATTTTGCCTTGGTAATGTTGGCGAAGAAGTCATGGCAGATTTCTCCCGTCAGCACGTCCACTACTTGAGGATATTGTTGTGTTTCACAATATGAACGTGTAAGAGAGTAAACCGCACGTTCCTTAAGGGATGTTGCCTTGGAACCAAAAAGTTTTTTGGGTTCCATCAAGAGAGATGACAAAATTGGAATCCGATCAGCAGCGGACTTGGTCGTTTCTTCCGATGATTCCAACAAATCTACAAGGTCCGCGATGTCTTCTTCCTCTTCATCGTCATCATCAACAGGTTTTGTCTCTTCCTTATTCTCCTCCGGAGCAGGGTCTACTTCCATTGCATCTCCTTCTGCCATGGTCAATCTATTCTCTGTTGTGTGATGTCGATGCGTGATGTTTTCCGTGTGAAAATGTTTGATATGTCTCTCTCAGGAAAAACGAAATCTCCCTTGTTGCTCGTCTTCCATCTGTGCTTTACTGGCGAACTCGACAGAATCCGAAAGAATATCTCGAACTCTAAGCAGAGTCCACAGAAGTTGCGCCAAAATAAAACACGAAGTATTGGCAGATGTGTAAAAAATTTCTGTACAAAGTAACTTGTGATAGTACTTGTACGAGCTACGTCGATACATATTTTTTTCTTGTGTCTCTCTTGCAGTCTGAAAAAAGTGCATCATGTTGTAAGGTATGTGCCAACGGGCAAACACAGTAGTGCATGACACGACGAAGCAAAGCAAAACTGATAGTCTAGACCTGGAACGGTAGGTCATTGTTGACCACCATGTTGGGCAAGATTTTACGGGATCCCCGTCCCACAACGGATGCTCGTTCCGAACGATGCTTAGCCGCAGCATTGGGATATCCGAAATCTTGGAGAGTCGTTCGAAAAGTTATTCAATTCAAGGATGAAAACGCAACCGGCAGTGGCAATGGCAATTCCAAAGAAGCTGTAGAGGACAGAATTTATGCTGGAAATCCCGATCTTTCCGTCGATACATATTTCAACCATGAGGCTGCTCGTAAGGCAGCATTAAAGTGGGTGGAAGGGGAATCTTCAGGGTATGATCAGAAAGGTGGACAACTTCTACCTATGGTGGCGTTGTATAACAAAAAAGATGCGGTTGAAGTCTATTATGAACCAGATGACGAATGGTACGAGGCAACAATTGTCAAACGAACTGAATATGACGATGACATTAGATATACAGTTCATTACACTGAAGAGGACTCCACGCAAAAGAATATTTCTCAAGATTTGATCAGGCCAGCACCACAAAAGAGAAAAAAGAGAAAATTGGAGGAAGAGCAAGATGGCGAAGAACAAGCAGATCAAGCTACACAGGACGAAATGAATGATGTAGATTTGGCAACGGCACAGTCGATTGGACTTCCGGAAGGTTGGACAGCAAGAAACGAGGGTGGAAGAAAATGGGACATTCGAGGACCCGATGGGAGTAAATATCGAAGTAAAAAGGCTGCGCTAGATTATATCAAGTACCACTTGCAAAAGGAAGAATTAGAGGGAGATCCTCCGTGGCGGAAAACGGATCATAAATATCTTGGCAACCGAATCAAGTGGAGCCATAAAGTCAAGTATTCTGGTAGGAGATATGTTGATATTTCACAAATTGGCACAGTTGTGGGCTGGATATCTGACACTGATGTCGACAAGGTACGTACATTTTTTTCAGATGTTTTGTTGGTTGCGACATTTTGTTTGTCAACGAATGCATGAATGGTGATATTCAACTTTATTTTTTGCTTGGTGACTTTTGTTTTTTAGAATGGCGATCCTGGCTTTGTTTCGGAAAAGACGGGTGAACCAGCTGAACTTTTTAATGTAAAATTTGATGATGATCCTAATCACCCGTATGCGAATCATCTATTGGACGAACAAGATTTGGAGGAATACGAGCTTCTAGATTGTTTATTGCCAAAATAAAAATGAGGCATTCAGGGGAGAGGTGAATATACAGGAAGACAGATTGGGAAGAGTGGCAGTTTATTAATAGCTTTAACTAGTCCAAAATTTACCGACCCTTGACCGTGCAGACGGGGTGTTGTTGCACTGTCGAAATTTTGTCATCTGTAAGAGTACTTACGATTCATAGACTGAAGAGTCAACAGTCTTGTTCCAATCATTGACTCCTTCTGGAAACCACATATTTAATTCATGCTCGGCTGCCTCGGGGGAGTCAGAACCGTGACAAATATTGCGACCGAGGTCGATCGAGAAGTCACCGCGAATGCTGCCAGGCTTAGAGGCAAGAGGTTGGGTCTCTCCCAACATCTGACGTCCTTGCTTGATAATGTCCTTTCCTTCCCAGCACATGCACACAATTGGTCCACTGGAGAAGAACTTACAAAGACCGGGGTAAAAGGGCTTCTTGGACAAGTCAGCGTAGTGGTCTTGTGCCATTTCAAGAGTGGGCCAGACTAATTTGAGACCTACAAGTTTGTAACCACGTTTCTCGAACCTCGCAATGATATCTCCAACAAGACCCCTTTGAACGCCATCAGGCTTAACAGCCAAAAATGTGCGCTCTTGGTTGGTTCCAGGCACACCATGAACTGGTAAAGCATCACACTGAATTGTCGATGGAGCGGTCATAGCAACAGCGGCAGTTGCAGCAAAAGCAAGTCCACTGGCGGCAGTCATATAGGCCACCTTGGGGGATGCTGCTTTGAGAGCAACCGAAGACAAGGATCGGCGAGAAGCTGAGGAAGCAACACGAGAGGCAAAGCGGGAAGCAGCACGAGAGAACATGGTCATCTGAAAGTGTTTACAACAGAAACGATGAAGGAAAGTGTGGGTTGAATGAAGTCTGAATGCGTTTTTCTTCTCTACGAAGCCCTCTGCTGGATTGATGACTACTCGTTTATTTGTATCGACTATCCTTAAAATTGAGGCTCCCACCCCCGCCCTGGGACAATCCACCTGGATCTGCCTCCAAAATTTTTGAAAGAAACAAGATTACTGTAGATACGCCCGGGTAGATCTAGATCTCTAGAGAGACAGTCTGGCCATGTACCGAACCCAGGTAGAAATATCTGGACTCTATCTGGTCGGCCTGGCTGTCGGTCGTAAATTGGAAAAATACTCTATGTATTAATACCAAGGTACGAGCTCCGACTAGCGCAGACTCTGATCCCCCCCCCTCTCAGCTCTTGAAGGATCTTGGCTGGATCACGCACACATTTTCGCGGAAAGTTGCTGTCCTCTACTGTGGTAACAATGACGTTCACTTTACCGCTGGCCGCCGGCTCATTCTTTCCTAAGACAACAATTTTCTTTCCGTTCCTAAGATGACAATCTTCGTAAGACAATAAGTCACTAGTGGGATGTATTTAGTGTGACTTTTTATATATGTAATTGGTTGATTGTTGATTATCATTGATCTGGAACATTCCCCTAGTGTTGCTACGTGATGTGATGTTCTATCTCGCCCAACACTCTTGCAAAGGCTTAAATCTGCATTTCTGTTGATGTTTGGTAGTCTTGCGGACCATAATTGTATCCGTCCCTTCTAAGATGACAATAAGCGATCTATTCTAAGGCAGATTGTTAGGTTTTTGGCCATGGCGGCGGTGCCATTTGGTCGATCAGTTTGAATTTCCTGATTTTCCCGCCGTAGAATACTGTCACTTTGACATTTGAAAATAGGTCATGAGCTCACTTTTGTGTGGAGTTTCTCGTGTAAAATTTTTTTGTGTTAAAATGCATGAGAAGGGGGGGTGCAGAATCTGCGCCAGTCGGAGCTCGTACGCCTTACTCCAAACGCCCTGCAGGAATGTTGGAACTTATTATACTTCTTTCTCCGTTAAGCGATAATTTTCCACGGCATTATTACTAGCTTTGCGATTCTCTTGTAGAGCCTGGTACATACTATACGGAACGTGCTGGACCGAGGAGACTGAAGTCGCATTCTGTACGGCTCCTCCTCACAATATTTCACTTCCGTCTAGAACTTGAAGAACCCGACCGTACAAGCAATTAAGTCTACAATCAAAAACAACAAGACAAGACAATTGTATTATAGTGTTTCTCTAAATAAGAATTACTAGTAAAACTACCTAAAATTAATATAAATTGTACAGCATTGTTGCCACTTTTTTTCCAAAAGAACATCATGCATTTTTGTCATCTTCTTCGTCATCTTCTTTGCCAGCTTCTCCCATCTGGAGCCTTAACAATGCTGTTGAATATTTTTCTAATTTGTCACGATTCATGTCCATATTGTCTACAATAAAATCTAATTCTTTGAATGAAAGATAATCTTCCAGCTCATATCGGACACATCAGAGGATGGATATTTCAGCTGTCTAAAATCCACCTCTTCTTCTTCCATCTCAATCATTTCAACGCCAACTGGAAACCAATTCCACCTCCTTCCCCACCATCATTTTTTGCATAAAATGGTGCACATACCCTTCTTAAACCACAATGAATTACAATTGACTCCTTAGCAAATTTGTCACCACCTTTACAATGAAAAATTGCATTCACCATTTGAGAATCGTGAATGTTTTTGTTGGCTGTTTCTTGAGTTATCCCAAGGCCTTGACTTGGCAAAGATGTTCGCAATTCCCATCTGTTGCAGGCCATGAAGGGTAGCATTGGTGTTGTTGCTTGGACTGCCAAGATGTTTGTCTCTGGCATCAAAATGGATGGTCAGCTTCTACCGCTTCAAGCAGTGGAAGCTGTGTGTTCCTTCTTGCAACAGTCATCAAACTTCTTGCTCGATGAAGCCTTTCAGGCTCAATATCCAGAAACAAATGACCATCAATGATTTACAAAACAGTTCCCCTACCATTTTTGATGTTGTAGCTCTGCATCCAAGCTTTTCCTTCATCGCTGTCAGGCCTTCCATTTCAATGTTCAGGATCAACCTCAACAAGTGCCCCGCTGAATGAATCAAAGGATTCAGCAGTGCAGCAGTATCACCAATATTTTGAGGGGGGTGATTCCTACTTGTTCAATAGCATTAGATCTCTCAACAACCAACAAATAAGAGAGATCAACTCCATTGCCATTGTCGTTGCTGATACCTTTGTCATGTTGAAACAAAGAAACAATGAAATATTTGGACCCTGCGTGCGCAAAATGGATTCTATTGTGTTATGTACAGTATGTACCAGGCTATACACAAGAATTGTAAAGCTATTAATCATACCATGGAAAATATTGCTTAACAGAGGAAGTAGGGGGGGGAATTCCCAGAGGCACTAAATTCACCCAATTAGCAAAGTCAGAACACTTCCCTTATTTAGAGAGCTTGATGGACCTTCCAAGAAAATACTTAGCAAAATTCAGAAAGTCCTTGGAAAGTCCTCTAACATTACTTGACAAAACAGTTGACAAATTGCCTGAGTAACATTTTAGACAAAAAAAAGATGCAAAAGAGGAAGATTGGTTCTTTTCTGAGGCTTTAATTGTTTTTTGCTTATTTTTACTGTCATTTTTCATTTTGTTTGTCAAAATGGAACTGCACTACAAGCTCGGGTGCACCCAACTTTTCCTCCCACATAAATATGGCGCATCTGTCTTTGTTGAAAATTTCAAAACTTTTCTTGAAGGTAAACAAGACAAGGTCTCAGGATGCCCCCATTATTGTCACCCAAAATGTAAGTGATAATGATGATGATAGCTTTTGTTGACACCAGTGTTCTTTTTCTTTCTTCATTGATTATGTTGATTGTTGCATTATTTTTGCAAATGGGCCAACAAAGTCAGCACAGAAGAAGATGTCTTCAGGTACTGAATCATTGGTCTTATGGCAGTCAGTACTCTATGTGCCAAAAAAAAACTACCAAAATGACAACAAGAAGCATTTCTGCTCCAAGAGCTGTTTGACATGGTTAAATCTAAGCAAACAACTCTTAGTTTTCAAGCAGATCCTGCCCACCCCTCCAACTGTTGCCAATGGTGGGGTGGTTGGCCAACAATGTTGGTTGGGACCAACTTGTCATCATGGGCATCACCTGACCTGCCCAAAATTGCAAAATTATGCAAAGAACAAGGAGGATCTGATGAAAGAAAAAAACAAGAAGCATGTTGTATTCCTATTTATGAAGTAGGAAGACATATTCTTGACATGTTTCCTTTGAAATTTGAAAAAAAATGAACAAGATGCTGGGCAATGATGACAACAACAACAAGAGGATGAAGTGGTACCAGACCCACTTCCCACCTGGTACCACTTCTTTTGAAATTCTGAGAGACAATTGTCTCTTGGAGCCTTACCAACCATTTTCTTCCATTGTTGGCACCAAGTTCTACTTTTTGAGGCAGGAGTTACAAGATCCCACCATTGACTTGAAGTGCACAAAAAAGGACTGTCTCAGGTCACTTGTGCATGACAGGCTTGACCTGTCAAAGGACAGAAGTACAACCCCCCTACTCTGTTGTGCAGACAGACCAGGGTGGTTCATAAGTATGTGCTACTGCTGCAATACTTGTGGCAATACTGTATCTGCAAAAGATAGTGAATTGTTGTGTGAATTGCCTTAGTGGAAGCATACCAGCTATCCAGTTAGGCCACAGTATGCAACAACCAAACAGTAATCATGCATCAGACCTGTTGGAAAGACTCATGTTGACTTATGGAAATGGTCCCATGACTGCCAAGCATATGTATTAAAAACTTGGCTAGACTTACATAAATGCCAAAACAGTTTACTATAGTCAGGCAAAGCAGGTAGGGGTAACTGTTGGAAGTCCCTTACTCAGTTTCCAAGACTGAGTAGGGGACTTGAGTTTTCTCCCAACAGGGGAACAACTATGAGACCTGGCTGATGTAGCAGCCAAGTCACAATTCACCTTAACCAGACTTTCATCAGATGAAAGGCATACTTGCAAGATCCAATCAGTTGGATGTGATGGTATTTTTTGTTTAACCACACACATAATACTGCCAACGATTATCCTGCCAGTCTTGGGAAGGGTAACTCAGTATGGGATGCAAGCTTTAAGTCAGGAGAGGTGGCAGCAACAGTCCTGGTTCCTTCTGCAGGATTGGCTAACTTTGCACATGCTGCCAAATGTCTTGCCAGGCATCAAAGCTGGGATGCAAAGGTGTTTTACAGTGACTTGTGGTCAGCAAATGAGAAGTTCTGGAAATTGACACTCCCAGATGTCTTGGGACATCTTGGGCTGTATTACTTCATTAATACAATTTATAAGACCCTAAGAGATAGGCATATTGACTTTGCCAAAGCCAGTTTAGATCTCAGGGCCTGTATTTATCATCTTGTACCTCAAGACAAAGCCAACCTGTTGACAGCACTAAAAGAAGGAACATTGAGTGTAAACTCTCATAGTGATGAGTCACAGATTTGAGAAATAAAATTAACAAAGCAGTGGAAAAGGTTGACCCAGTGGTAATGTAGGAAGGAAATACCCCCAAGCCAAGATAGTAACCAACCTGGATGATTTGTTTGTTAAATACAAGGTGAATGTAAGTGATGGAAAGGATCCAGGCCAGGGTAGACTAGACCCTAAGTCCTCTGAATGTGCCCTGTTCACTTGTGATACCAAGAGTGCAGTAGAGAATAGTAAAAAAAGGCAGAGTATCTTGTTGATGTTCTTCCTTTAGAAGACATGTATCATAGTAACCAGGTACCACCTGGTGCAAAACACTCACTTCCAATGTACAAGTCCGAATTACGGCTCAAAGCAGCCCATGCCAAGCAGGGACATTACAGTAACCCAAATATGAAAGAGAGACCTCATGGGTACTGCAAGACACAGTAAGAGGATTAAGGAGAGGATCAAATATGATTTTCTCCCTTTGGAAAAGAAGTTAGAGCACCCCTGCTTTTTCTGCAGCAAACCGTATTTTTACGACAACTGGAAGAGCTGGCATTGAAGAACAAAATGCCCTGAGACGTTGGGATTGAGGAGAGGATGTCCATCCTGATTTAACTCCATTGGTTGAAGATATGGGAAAATGTTTTTTTGCAGCTTACTATCATCAATTAAAACAAGGAACAAGAATTTTGGGAGACATCCATGAATTGACCTATGTCAGTGCCAGGAGTGCTGCGCTAATAATCATGTACCAATTCCATCAGGAACTGGTACAGGATTATCTCTATGTGCAAAATGACCCCCCAGCTGTTCCTACTAAGAGAAAAAAAAACAGAAGAAAACGGAAAACTTTCGATTTGGACAAGAAGAACAAAAGTTTCCAATTCCATCAATTCCCCCCTCCGTCCGTTTTTTTCCTTTATTCCCCTCCCCCCTCCATTAGGGATCGCCGGCTTCGCCTCCTCCCTCCTTTTTCTCCCTTTTTGGCGAAATCGGTCGGGGGCTTCGCCCATTCCCTCTCCCGTATCCAGGGGGGGGTCGCCCCCCCATTTGGCACCTCCCACCCCTCTAAGCTCCCCTTTAAGCGCCAATTACCTTTATGGCCCATCCCCACGTAGCCTGCTAATTTCTATTGGTACTGTCATACCTACCTATCTAGTACTGATACCAACTCCAAAGGGCTCCAGGTCTGAGTCTTGTAAATTTTGTTAAGATGACGTCATTACACACACAAATTGGTAGCAACACCATCCGCTCAAATTTCTGTTGAGATTTTTAGCAGCGCATAATAAAATAATTTGGAGGGTCTATTTTATGAATGCTTTCCTCATTTTTATTCTATTTTTTTAGCCCGACTGGGTGTATGTTGTTATACATAGTCATATACGAGCATAAGATGAAATTTTGGTGAGGGTAGATGAAATAAAACGATTGCTGCCAAAAGAGTGAGTTGCAAGCCTGCCTTTGTTATTTTTTGGAACTTGTGGTCAAACTGGATGCAGGCAAAGGTGCAACAATTCTGTGGAAGGGCAACACTTGACCGCAACCCAGCGACTGAAGTGTTTGGCAAATACGATGTCGCAGGGGCAAGGGCGTAGACATGTGCACGAGCATAGTGTGCATCGGGAGAAACCGTCGCACGTTGACTCCGGGCAAGGCGATTCCCTTCACGAGTTCCGGTCGTCGCCACCGTTACATCACATGCAAATGACGGCTGCTCCGCTGCCGCATCCATCCTCTTCTTATGGGATGCCCATGCACTATGGACAACGGCCGAACTCAATGGAAAATACGCAAATTTCGTCGTATCACCACCATCAAGGAGCACCACAACATCATAATTCGACCATGCCGGCACAACATCAGCATCAGCATCCGCATCATCCTGCAACCGGTGGACGGGGGATAACAGCAACAGCTGTCACGCCGGATACGGGACAGCTGATGCCTCCTGGTTCGATGAGTACTCCAGTTCAATCTAGAAAAAGAAGAGCATTGACACCAGGCAGTGCAGAATCGGTCATGTCGACGGGAGTCTCAAAAAGACAAGGTGAGTTTTTCGGAGATTTTGGCTGTCTAAGTATTCCGAGCTGTTATGTACTGTTTTCCGTTGATGCGCACGCTCGTCAGCTCGTATAATTATGTTTTGAGGCCTTTTGCTGTTGAATATTTATGGCAATTAGGGGTGAATTTTTATACTGTGTCATAATATGTGTACAGACGTGTATATATATATACAGAATTGTATTCGGGAATGTAAGATCCCGCGCTACATAATAAATTTTTGGCAGCTTGCAGAAAATTTGTCGACCGGTCTTGTAAAAGTGACACCACATGCAAGACATGTAGATGCTCACGTAAATCAACCCCTGACACTGATTCCGAATAGTTATCTGGCGTTCAACGGCAATGATGACGAATGAGACCCCAGCTATACCACCAAATGAGTATTTACAATCGGTTCAATTCTTGCCGTGAATGCCTCAACGGAGGCTGCCAAATACTTTTGTTATGTGTTCGCAATCTTGCCAGTTGATGCTTTGGAATATTCTTTTTCACCGCTTTTGATTACATGCCCATCGCTAACTAAGATTGCTTCTATGCTTTTTTGTCCTTTCGCAAATACGCGACTCAATCCATGTATTCTGCCAATGCCACCGACGACGATCCGTCTCCGCAAAAACGTTTTCTCTGTCGTAACCTCGGTCAAAAAACTGTCAAATGGTTCATAATTACGCCGACTGTGCTCTACACCAATCCAATGTTCTCTGACCCATGGGATGCCTTCACTGCCGATTCACCAATTCCTTCTATTGATTATACCGTGGTTTATCAACCAATCACTCCAATCACCAATGAAATCTCAACTCAATCAAACTCACGACGGATGCTGAATGATTCCTCTTTTTCTCTTTCTGATTGTTCGCCTTTGCTGACACCATTGGACCGAATGAAACCTTTACCAAATATTTTTTGTCCTACTCCTTCTCGCTTGTCTTTTGATGAAATAGCGAGTACTCCGTCTACTATTGCGGGATCTCCACCATCAGACGATTTCTCTCGGGGGGGGCTTCATTCGAGTCCACTTTCGTCCACACTGGACGCAGGTCGAATCGGGACGCCGTCTTCGTTTTCAGCATCTCGGTATGATTCTTCGCTTGGGCTTCTTACAAAAAAGTTTGTATCTTTGCTTCGTGGCTCGCCTGGTAATGTTTTAGACTTGAATGTAGCAGCTACAGAGCTGGGTGTTCAAAAGCGCCGCATTTATGATATAACTAATGTTCTGGAAGGGATCAGATTAATTGAAAAACAGAGCAAAAATCAGGTTGCTTGGAACCCAAGTCCGCCAACATCGTTTGCTCGAAAGTCAGATGCGGTGGATGGTGATGATACTGGCTCTGATGATAGCGAAATTGGAAGTCCTCCGAGAATTAACAAAACTGCATCCGTAGCTTCTCCTACGTCTCAAGCAGTAGAAAGAGAGGCAGAAGATATGAAAACGAAGGTTGCAGATCTGACGGCAGAGGATAAAAAGTTGGACAAGTACATTGATTTTTTGACTCGTCAGGCTAGGTCGTACACTAATCCTCATCAAGGAGGGAGGCAACTTGAACAGCCAACAAATCCACCTCGACATATGCATGTTCGAAAGTCTGATATCACATCCCTTCCCATTTTCACTTCAGACACTGTTGTTGCCATCAGAGCACCATCTGGTACGTCTCTTGAAGTCCCAGATCCTGATGAAGGCATGAGACCAGGAATGAGAAGGTTTCAGATTTTCTTAAGCAGCAAGGGTCCCTCTGTGTCAAGAGGTGGCACCTCGGCCACTGTCGGCGGAGGAGGTGGAGCAGGTGGACCGATCAATGTGTACCTTGTTCGTTATGAAGGTGGCGCGCCACAAGAAACAGGCCCGTCTACTTCAGCACCTGCACCACCATCGCAAATAGGCGGCCCACCGGGTAATGTGTCTCAGTTGGATATTGCACAAACTAGTGGTCATCGGGACGGCCCTCCTCCTGGTTCTAATGATCCCTCATACGACGAGTCCGCTCACGGTACGCCCATGCATTCAATGCAAGACAGAGCGTCGATGCAGTCTGGGAATGCGCACCCTTCTGACCAACGCAATCGTTCCCATGTGAGCCGTTCGTCTCAGCACGTGATGGATCAAAGAAGCCATTTTGCTCCTCCACCACCACAACATTCACGGCAGCAGCAAGACCACCACCACCACCAGCAACAACAACTCTCAAGTGGCGATGGCAGTTGGCAACCTCACCCACAGCGCGAATCACAGTATTCTGAGCAGGAAAGGAGTTTTCAACCTCCAAGACGTTCCTCACAGCAGACTCAACATGGTGGTCCACCACTATCTCCGGGCCATTCTCGCGGCGGTATATCGCTGAAACCTCGGTTAACACCGGATCGTGAAAGAGACGATAATCCGTTCGTATCCCCTCCAAGAAGTCGGGTGCGTACTCGAGCCCCAGAACCCGCTTATTCGCCACATCCTGCCAGCTCTGGCAACATACAACATCCACTTTCGCCTCCGCGGTATCGACAGTACCCTGATGGAAGGCAAACTCCACCTGGCCCCACACCAGCTGTGCATACTCCATATCAGCAGACACCTGGCCAACAGTATCGTCAACCAGGCCAAAGTCCTTCCCAATCAGGTCAGTATGACCTGATGAACATGCCTTTACAGTCACCTTCATCGAGAGGATTTGGACCACAGAGTGGAGGGTACTACAATTTAGGGTTCCCCACGCCGCCGACTACAGGGCAAGTACTTCCTCCAGGTTACAGCCCACGAGGAGGCGAGGCGCACTTTCCATTGCCACCTTTAAATCGTCAAGGGCAAAGTGGAGAATATCACGGAGGAGGCGATTCTGGACAGTGGCATCCGTCTGATGCTCCACAGCCATTGCCACCCCTACCGGGCACAGAAGGTGGAAATACTGGTGATAGTGGTAGGGGCCATCCAAACGTTCAACAGAGAACAAGGAGGTGAATTCAGAAAGTGGAGCATGGATCAGAGGAAGCAGTATTCCTCAGGGGCGCGAATTAGCAAGACTTTCTAACTTTCTAAAACATTTGAAAGCAGGGGTTGGAATTTGCAAGACGAATTTGCAGGACTTTCGAACTTTCTAAATCATTTAAAAGCTAAAGCTAAATTTGCAAAATCGATTCACAGATTGTTAAATTTTTTTACATCAGTCTTGGTTTTGCTAACACCCACAGAACGAAGCTTTCCGTTGTTTAGAATTTAGTGATCACAAGCAAGGAAAAATTTGAAATGCTGCGACTGCCGCGGTTGAGTTCTGCACGTTCCAACAGGTTTATGTTTTTTTATCATTGTCGCTCACATCTTTTTGAACAGGTTTTCACAAGATGTTGCCCTCTTTGTCCGTATCTTGAGATTGCTTACTGTAGGACTAGAGAGGGCCCTCTATCCAGGAACCAGAAAGTCCTCTACTAGATACTGACTCTAGGAATTTAGTCCTTAAAGAAAGACTGTTAACGCCTAGGACCCGAATCCACCAAATTTTGGTTCAGATCAATTTTTGCAAGTTCTTGCAGGTGGACCTCTTGATCCTTACCAGTAATTCCAGCCTCAGGTAAGAAAAGTTGGACAAACAGTTTAGCATCTGCTTTGACTGTTCCAACTTCCCAGTAGTCCCCCCCCCTTCCATCAATGATAATTCTTTGCTTCCTTTTTTCAAATTTGTTGACTACGTTTGCCCAATCTTTGTGCTCATTATAATATCTTGTTCATGTGGCAACAGTTTGGCAGCACCATAGTATATTACCTTCTTGTTGAAAACAACCATCTGTTTCTTAATTTGTAGGGCATTTCTGTGAGAGAAGTTGTTGATTGCATCACACATGATTCTGGGTTTGGGTTCAACAGGTGAAGACCTGTCTTCTTGGAAGCATTTGTGGCATCCTTAGTGCCAGTACTAAGTTCCTTATGCAACAACATATGCCAGGCTTCTCTGAATACAAGATTGAATCTGTCTACTGTAGCCTTGTTACCTTTTTGTCTAAACTCATCAGCCTTCTTGCCAATACAGGTATGAATGCATACATTCACCCCACCATCATTTGGTTGGGACCATGTACTACTGTGGGAGGGAAAGAAGAAAACATAAATGTTGTTCATCATTAGATACTTCAATGTAGCTATATTCCAACAACTAGCATAGCTCTCAACGAATAGAATGTAGGGTTTGTTATTTGGTTTCTTTGAGAGATTCTCAACCAAGTGCTTAGCATAGAATAGAAATACTTCCTGAGTAATACTTCCTGTTTTTGTGGTAATCATACAAATCTTTAAATCATTGGAATTGTCATATACATCACATACAGTAGGGTGATCCACTTTTGTGGTTGTTATGTTTTATATAAATCTATCATTGGCTGTTGGGAATGCTATATCATCAATGTCATTGCATGACAAGTCCTCTGTGCCTTTTGTTTGTTAGACTTGTCAGCATGGATAATAAGGGGTGGTATGATATGATATACTCCTAAACATGACAAAAAAAGTCAACAATCTTCCATGTTAGTATTACAATTAATTAAAATGAAATAAAAAAATTTATATACAATAACAAGTTTCTGATAATAGATGTACAATTGGAAAAAAATCAAATTTTTACTCTGCTGTAGATGTAAAACAGCCTGAGACATGAAAATTCATCTTCCCATTGCTGTGACCATTTCTCTTCTAAACACACACATAATTCTGGAGTCTGCAATAACTTTTTTTGCATAAACTTCTTCATCAGTAGCTGCCTGGTTTCCATTAAGGATAAATTCTTTAGGTACTTTTGTTTTTTTTTTCATTCCCAAAGACCCATTTCATTTAGCAACTTGATAAAACCATTAACCATTGTAAAAATTTGTTCCTGTGTCCTCTTTTTCTACTAAATAGTCCTCTGACTGTTTTCAATGTAGCTGGGATTCTGTCACATCCATCAAAAGAAGGGTTAACTATTTCATTTATGACATCAAGACAAGTGTCTTTAGATACTGCATACCCAGCCTTGGAGAGAAGTCCAACAAGCTAAACTCTGTAATTTTCTCCATCTGGTGTCAAATACCTCCTATTTTTATGAACTGACACTAATTGAATTTCCTGGTTTGCTTTTTTTCTTTTAGAAGTACATCTAGTGCGGCTTCAGCAAGAGCCACAGGTTGCTTTTTCTGTGCCAATTCTTTCAAATTTAAAAATTCAAATGGTTTGGGAAGTTTCTTTTTGTGTAATTGCAGACACCACTCTCCCATGGAATATTGCTCTTTGTAACCACAGGACAAAAGCCTACTAAAGGAACTGCATAAAAAAACTTGAGACTTGTAGTGTGTCAAAATGCATTCTTTCAGTTTCTCTGTGGAGTAGTTCAGGTACTTTCCCCCTTTTTTATGTGGTGAGCTAATCACATTAGATGGTGTACCTTCATCCAATGCTGTGCCAGGGCAAAAGGGTACATTACCATTGCAAGGATTAGATTCAATTGGTGATGGAGGAGTAACAAGGCACATGGTTCTTAAAAAATAATGAGAAAAACAAATTTTTGTACTGTATGTAAAACCAACTGAGAAAAGTGGGCATGCCCAAATTGACTTAACAGACAACCAATAATAAGCAATGGCTATTTCTACATAAGAAATTAGTGCATATTGTACATTCTAATATTATGGCACAACCCCATGCCTATTGGCATGATGCCATGGCATTTGATGGCCAAGCTATCAGGTGCATTGTGATGACATTGTTTTCAAGGACAACAACTAGCAATATTTCATTTAGAACAAAAAACTGCAGAAAAAAAACTACTTTCTGTGGCTTGCTCCAAGAGAGAGAAAAAATGAACAGGTATGCAATTATGCATGATTAGGAGAGTTGTCAGGCTTCTCTGGAAAAAAGAGTTCAAACTTTGAGAGACAAGCAAGGCAGAGCCAAAATATTACATACAGAGGTGTGCTACATTGAATGAATTTGATTGATTAAAATGGGGTTGTTGGAGTTCAGTTGAGGAGATTTGTGGTGGTCAGGTGCACTAGATTTTGCTACAAACACTCTGTATAGATTTTTGTAGATTGGAGTTGAACTAAAATTTGGGTGAGCTAATCCATAGGGCACCAACTCCTAGGACCCCTAGGTCCTACGGTACATAATGGAGCTAGATAGAAAAGATCAACTCTCACTCCCTAGCAATATGAAAGAGAAGTGGTTTCCAACTCAACTTTTGATAACTATCATGCAGGCATAACTCTGCGCTGGTACTCTGCTAAAGCAGGGGGCTTCTGTACCAGGTACCTGTAGGTCCTACCTGTGGGTCCTACAACATAGGAGTCCATTCACAATCAGGTGTAGGCACCTCAAGGTCAGTTCACCAGCTGGCTCATTTTCACTTTACTAGCATTTTGTCATGGTAGCTGCTGGGCAACCCAGAACCCTCAATTAGAATATCTACTGTTATAAGCCTCTACAAACATTCCACCCAACCACTACACTCAGTGAATCTGAAGGCTTGTAACAGTAGATATTGTCCTGAACCGCTTTTCTGGAACTGGTTTGGAACTGAGTTAAAAGAAAGATTAAGAATAAAGTTATCAAAAATTATCTTTTTACTATCATGTTTTGTCTACTTTTATAGATAGAATTTCTCAGAGGGAGTTTCTTGCAGCAGAAGCCATCAGTCCCTTGACAAGAACATGCCATACAGTACCCACTATTCTTTCCTGTCATTGTCTGAAGATGATGTTGTCTCTTCTTGGATTGCCTCTGCAACACCTTTTCCTTCTCCTGCCTTTTTTGCTGCTTAACAGAGGATAATCTTGCCTTGCTGGTTGTTACAAGAAACCCGTATTAGTGTAAATGTTAAGCTATCCCTGACACTTTTGTGGTCATCATGGGGAAGCTTTTCCTGGAAAACCATTGTTTTCATTGGCTTCTGGTTCCACATGGTGTGACTATTATCCTTGTCATCATCAAGTGCATGCTTGTCTTCTTCCTTCTTTTGCTTCTTAAAGTTGCATGAAGTGTGTTCCCATCCATACAAAACAAATGGGAACAAGAAAGGACAAAAATATCCACTGAAAGTGTCAGACATGCCTTGTGAGTGTAAACACTGTAAATTGGAAAGAGAAAAGAAAGGTACATTCATAAGTCAATGCAAATATGAGGAAAGAAGAAATACAAGGATAGTAACAATGGTAGTAGAAGACACAACAAGCAACAACAGTGGCAATGGTTATGGTGACAATAGTGGCAATGGTTACAAATCACCAATACAGTAGAGAGCATAAAATAAAATATATTATAGTAGAGTTGTACTAGGTTCTTATGCAACACAAATTAACACAGGGAAATGGTGCGCTAAACCTGAACTGACCCCCACCCACTACTGTAGGTACTGGTAGTGAATAGGGAGTCCAGGCAAATTTGCAACAACTTGAATGTGCGCCCACTTGCTCCCTGATTTGTAAATCAATGGTTGGATGGCAGCATTTTTTGACAGTTGGGCGTGCATTTGACAAGATCGTGCATTTGGTAAACTTCTTCTCCATTTTGGAAAAGTGAGGTTCCATCTGACAGCCAACAGGTATATACTGTCTGACAGGTGGTACAGAACCTGGACTGTATTTTCAGAACTCTTTTTTACAGGAAGAGAAAAAAGAGAAGAAAGACATCAATGATGATGGATGTTGTCTTGTTCTGGTTCATTTGGGGGGATGATTGTTGTTGATGTTGCTCTTGTAATTTTTTCTTCTTCTAGAGTACCTTTAAGGTGAAATGAGATTCCACCTGCCAGGAGATCTGTATAATTTTCATATGTACAAATGCTGTAGGATTCAGTATAAACTGGCATTTCTGACATTTCAGAACACTGTGTTGAGTTGAGTCAAATCAGATTATCTTGGAGGGAGCTTTCTTTTCTTCTGGGGCTGCTTTTGTGGATTGTGTACCACAATGCACAAAAGCAATTTCTCTTGAGTTTTGATCAATCAATGATGGTCAAAACCCAATGGTCATTGAAGGGTGGGGATGTCCGCCCGTTGATCCCAAGATACACAAGGTAGATCAGCAGCATCTAACAAGTTTATATTCCAAAGTGGTCAACAAGGTACATATAAATGCTCAAAAAAATTTCAAAGTACTCACTGGCCTTATTAAGTCATCAAAGTAGCATCTTTGGTTTTGTATTTTGCCACTTACTTCATTTCTTGATGCAAGGGATGACATACAGAATGCAATTGGGGTTGTTTGGCAATATTTACTTCCATTGTTGTGCAGTAGTGCCTTGATAAACATTAGAGTGACCTCAGATGTTAGAGAGATAAATGTTTGTAGGGTGCAATGGGATGAATTTTGTGCTGGAATTTCAAAAAAATGTACGTATGCTAATTACATGCTGTTGTTTGATGTGTCCTGGACAGGGGCAAAGTAAGAATGCTAGAGCTATGCAATATTTTTTTTGTATTGGAAAACCTTTGTTACCTTCTCCTTATAAACAGATGAATCATAATAAGAATGGTTAGAAGAGGACGACACCTACAAGAACAAATACAATCCATTCTGAATTAGTGAAAATAATTGCAACGCAAATTATATACAATCATATTTATCAACGTGTGATAGGAAAAGAGGTAGATAATAGTAGAAGAAAAAAGGGAGGAGGAGGAACACAAGTGAACAAGAACAACAACAACAAACAGGAGATGACACACAAGAACAAGAAGATACTGCAGTGACAGTTGTGGCAGAAAGAATAAAAAAACAGATCAATTTTGGATTTGTGTTGGACTTAGTAAGAAGACCAAGGCAAGTCTGTTTGGATGGAGCCTTGGTTCCAATTAGAGACAACTTCAAGCAGATGAACATGCAAGACACTTGGCAGTACACACAGCACAGTGGTGGGGTTAGAATGATCCTTCCTTGACAAAAAATGAGAAAACAAGAATTGCAAAGTCAGCTTGTAATCAGGTGGCATATGATTTAGGCTACTATAAACATCCTACACAAGCTTACCTCAGTAGTTTACAAAATTAAATAGGATGGTTGCTACAGGGGAAGGTGCTATCAATCTGTTGTCACCATTGTATACAGGAAGTAACCAAGAAATATATAACAACAATTGAAGAACAATGTCCTGGCTACCTTCATGAATTATTCAGATATGCTCAGTTGGTGAAAGGGTCTCTTGCAACATATCCAGATTTTCTTGTTGAGGCAATGAATGAAAAGAGTACAGTACCTGGAGAGGAACAACCATTGATTGCAATTTTAAAGAGGCAGTTGGTAGATTGGTTTAAAAAGAATGGTGGTGCAGAGTAGAGTCTGATTGAGAAACCGCTTCTGACAGAAGAACATAAGGAGAAGAGCGTCTTGTGGGTGAGTAAATGATTTAAGAAACTTACAGATCCAGAGATTCCAGTAGTGTACTTAGACAAAAAATGGTTCTACACAACAAATAGGAGAAGGGTGATGAAAATACTTCCAAAGGGAGAGCATGGGATCAAAATACCGGAATACCATAGACCAAAGATCAGATCATGAAGATATCCTGTCAAGGTAATTTATATGCCAGTAGTTGCAGCACTAAATGCACCAAGAGATTTCAATGGTAGGATATATTTAAAAATGGTCAGTACAAAGAAGAAGCAGGGAAGGGCATCACACAACAAACAAT
>WKLE02005428.1:0-11385 GCA_014885115.2 Asterionellopsis glacialis | reverse complement strand
AAAGAATGCTATGGAAGTTAACGCATCTTCATCAATTACAGGAGTTTACCTCCACTTGAACAAGCTGCCACAACGTGCACTGTGCAGGAAAAGAAAATAATAAAACATGAAATCTGTCTGCAATCGATCTGAAAGCTGCAGATATAAATAGTTTTCCGACCAAGATATTTCGATAATGTTTGATGCAGACGTCTTCTTTTCATAAAATTTATTTTAAAATGCATCTGTCAATTTACTGCTCCTGTTCGAATGAACTGTGCTCCCAGCTTTTGCTAAAGATAAACATTTATATAGAGTTCTGGACGATAAGATCTGCTTCACGCGCGCTCCTATCATAACGAAAAATGATTCTACACATTAAAGAATGAAATCTCATGCAGGGCGAATTTGCAAAATGTTTAATGCTCATAGTTGACTGAGTAATGGGGTCAACCCTTTCTCACAATCGTGGGTGGAGTATTACAAAAAATAAAACTAATCCTGTTTTCAAATGAATATTATTATGAAAAGCAGCACAAAACAGCAAAGGTCTGCCTCACTTGCAAGTCGAACGAGGTAGTGGCTCTCACACCAGATAATTCAGACTCTAGGTTGTTGCAATCGCTCTGAAGCTGCAGCAGTGTTAGATCAAAACCATCAACATACATGAAATCCTACGGGATCATACAATATTATCAAGAAGGCCTACTGTGACATGAACAACCAAAAGCGGTAGTGCAGCGTTATTGCCTGTACTAAGTACTTCGGAAAATAATGTCCTAAATTGTACGATTACGACACATAAAGAAGGCTTTTCATGTTGAATTTTTGTATTTCAAGGGTTGCCGAATGGAAATTAGTGAGATGACCGAATTGTGACTGTTCATAGTGTAGAAATATGTCTAAGGGTTTTACAAGAAAAAAAATGTTCTTTGGTGATTTACATATGTGAGATGCAGAGTCTGCTTGTCACATACAGTACAAATTACACAGGAACTTGAACCTTCTTGCTTGAACTTTCTGCTCTGAACTTACTGCTGGTACTGTAAGATGTCTTGTTTTTTGTTCTGGGACCTCCAGCGGACCTACTAGTGTTATTTGTTATTGTGTAACTTGTATTGTAAGTGATGCAAAGTTCTCACTGAAAAAAGTTGGCCAGTGCACCAATCAAGAAATAATTGTGCTTTATTGGAATTTTCCGTGGTCGTGAAATATGGTCTTCTCTCTAGAGAGACCAGCAATTTTAATAGGGGTATGAAACACGTACCTGGTATGAAAGGACCGTATTCTAGTGCTCTAGAGGATTGATTGGGGCCTACCAGGTAAGGCTAATTAGTATTCGCCATGATACAATACCGGTACACGTTCATTGCTCCTTAACATCAGTCACGTTTAATCGGAGAGACAAACAAACAATCAGCGTATCTGGTTGGTACACTTTTCCTGTACCAGGTATCTGGTATAATATATTTTTTATAAATACCTGCTACACACAATAGATGTTCTTGGGCATTCCGTACCATCATTTGACACACTGTTAGGACGAAGATACAGGTACGACTAAAATGACAAGAAAACACTCAATACTGATATGCCTTAGAGCGTACATCTTTTGAGTGAATATCAAATGGTGCATGTAGCTGGTACTAGTACCCTCGCCAGATATCTCGCCGATTGCTGTAAAGGTAGAGCCAGATAGATGGATCGACGTTGTCGCACCTGGCAGGTTTGTTTCTGTACTTGTTCAGGTACATGATTAATTTTTAAGTCGCCATTCATGCTACAGTCTACTACTGGCAGAGAAAGTTTTTCTGTGTGTAAACAGAAAAATCATCACAAAATGACTCCTGATTCTGGGATGGGAGGGGTTTGCTGGGCATTCTTCACGATCACACCTGGTTTTGGCAATACAGTTAGGTATGTTGTACCTCTACCTGGTGCGGTACTGGTACAAGCAACAGGTGGGATCTACCTGTACAGGTAAATGATAAGAGTAAAACTCGAAGTACGTATTGTCTGTATCTCTCTTAAATAGTTTGGAAATATCTGAATTTATGTAATTAATAGCTCCTGGTACATTCTACGAATACGTTAGTCGATTTTCTAGTCACAGATTTTTTTGTCACAAGTGCTTGTGACTTTTATGAGAAAAGCCAAATACATATTTCAGATGAAATACTTGAACTTGAGATTATTAAATTCAAGGTGCCTCGACTACAACAAGCTGTAGCTCTAAAAAAAGCATATTATCACTCAAAAGTCGCACGAAGCGAAAGAGGGCGAGTACCTAACAGAAATGGAGAGTATCGACAGTCCAAACTCAAACGATGAACAATGTTATTCATCCCTCATTAATTCACAGCGAGCTCTAGGCAATAGAATTACTCAACTTCAAAATAGGCTAGATACAGCTTTTCATCAACAAACCCCATGCCGATCCCAAACAGATGCGGTCAATTCTACAATGTCTAGTGAATCGAATATCTTAGTAGGTGACTCATACTTCTCGCTCGAAAATAGTGGTAGCAATCTTGTTCGAAACAAAGGATCTATATCCTCCCCTACACCAACTGAAGGTGCAGACGACGATTGCAAGCTTCCTCATCGACCCTATCAATCGGAAAAATCTGCAGAGGTTAAACAACGAAGAGCAAGAAGAAGACGAAGTACTCTAAGTTTTCTTGATTTCGTCTTTCAGACAGACGATCACAAAACGACGCAAGACTTCTTGAATGGTGGTTCATCTGATAATGAGGAGTCTTCGCATGAGGAGGGCTGTGTTAGTAGTGGTGGTGATATCGACTTTGAACCACTGGACTTTCGCCCAGGCGTTTGTGAAATTGAAGATTTTCGTCAGCATTTATTATTGCTACATGGTGCAACAAGGCGTAGCCAAAAGAGTCAAATAGAAATTCATGCATGGGATCGGAAAATGGGACTTAGGGCGAACCACAGTAGTACAATGAGAAAATCCTCCCGTTCTCGCAGAAAAATAAAGGGAATGGTAAAAAGGGAACTAAAGCATTTACGAAATATAGAATGCTAGGAGCGTTCTTTAGATTTAAAGACGGGAAATTATCGCTGAACAAATATACTCGTTCACAAAACATAACTGAGCTTTTCGATACAATTTTCACTCTTCTTTTTCATTTGCTACGCATATGTGTATTCTCCCGGGTAATTTCTTTGAACATTTCATTCTGTTTAGATGGACTTGAAAAATCTAAAATATTCTATGCAAATGTTTGGTGTTTATTTCCAATGATATTATTGCAAATTAAATAATGGTATACCTGGTACAGTACTCGTACATCAAGAGACAGTACATATCTTTTAAATAAGATGCAATAAAGCAAGCACTCAGGGTGATATCTACTTTTTATGAGTGCACTCTCTAGTCATAAAATACTGTTTGCCAACTTCAACTTTTCATCGGTCAAATTCTTGACCCCACTGAGTCCCCACTGTGAGACAACTGACATCATAGCCCGTGCCTGGTAGGTTCTAATCATACCTGGTACTGTAAGACCTAACTGACAGAGTAAAGGTACCTTACCGGGTATCATAGAGACGATGCTACCCAGTACCTACCGGTGTGTGCAAAATATCAATAAAATTGATTAAAAATAATGATGTCATATTTATTACTCAAGCTGTCGGGTAATGAATAAAAATATCGAAAGTTCGTATCATGAACCATGTACAAAAAGAAAATTCTTCAGTCCGTGCTGTGCTTCAGCAGGGTCGTGATTATTTTTTTGCAATACCCCCCGTCGAAAATATCCCAGATAAACTAGGACCTCTCTCTCTAGAGAGAACTAAGATTACTGAATGCCGTTTGCGCATAATAAATTCAGCGATTGCACCAGATAAAATGAAAGAGGTACAGTACCAGGTACAGTACAATAATCATTTGGTCCTGCCAAGTTCCAACCGCCTATGGTACCAACGCACTACTTACTAGTACTAACTCGGTTCCGGAAGGTTCTAATGAAAACCAGGTACCTTTACCTGTACAGGTATGACGTGTACCTGTACCAGGTAAGAGGTACCTGCACGGTATCTGGTACATACCGATACGGTACGAGTACAAAGTACGGTAACCAAGTCTCAATGCGGATTTTTCAAACCAGCTTTTCAAACAATACTTTCTCATTCCCACGACGGAGTCGAATCAAACTCAACGGAAACTTCGAAACGAATGTAACACAATCTACGAATGAAAATAATCGCAAAATTTAGTCAAATCAACTATGTGAAATGTATTAAAGGTACACAGGAGCCACCCACGTTTGTTGATTCTCATAACATTCACGAATCAATCGAACCAAATCGTGAAAGACAGAAACTTCCTAAGCGATGTGCAACAGATTTTTCACGGGACTACCATACTGAAAAGCACTATATATACAAGTAGGGTACCAGGTAAACTACATTCCAGGTACAGCACGTGTGAGAAATATACGTGTACCGCACCGATGTACAACTGCTAACAGGTAAGACTAAAATTTTTACCAGTTGTCAGTAAGTACGTCCTGGTACATATAATCGCCAGAGTATACTTCAAAGTAGAAGTTATGGTAAGATGTACTAGGTCCGACATGGTATGTTTACCTGTACCAGTAACGAGAGCTAGAGATGCTACGTTCTAAAGTACTGTATATTATGTAGGTCCTCTCTTCGCACATAACGTCCGCGCCGCACCTTTTTGAGTAACCATTTCTGTAAACATACAGGCACAGAACCGAGGCCAAGAGACCGTCTTTGCCTCTCTTGCTTGTCATCGTCAGTTCCAGTTCTGACAGTTGAATCCTGCCTCTGTTGCTTTGGTTTATTCCCTTCCTTTGCTAAACGGCAACAAATTAGAAAAGGTTTTAGTTGGAAAGTGAGTGTGTCTTTAAGATACAACAAAATTAATATCTTTATATGAGCATGGGTCGGCGTAAAGTCATCAGATCATGTATGTTCCTGCCTTTTTTGTTGTTGTTGACATTTGATGGGTCTTTTGGACAATCGGATGCACCATCATTGACGCCGACAACAAAGCCTCCAACAAAAAATCCAACAGTGCCTCCGACAAAAAATCCAACAGTGCCTCCGACAAAAAATCCAACAGTCCCTCCGACAAAAAGTCCAACAGAGCCTCCAACAAAAACACCAACCAAATCCCCAACAAAGTCTCCGACAAAATTTCCAACAAAGTCTCCTACCATTAGCCCAACCAAAACACCCACAGGTAGCCCTACCAAGTCGCCAACGGATAGTCCAACAAAAAATCCGACCAAAAACCCAACCAGTTCACCTACACAAACACCCACCAAAAACCCAACCAAAGCACCGACAAAATCGCCGACAAAGGCTCCGACTGACACACCATCAAAGGCTCCTTCGGAAACTCCCACAAATTCGCCTACTGAAACACCTACAAAATCACCAACTAAAGCTCCTACAAAATCACCGACTAAAACTCCCACAAAATCACCGTCTTCCTCACCTTCTGCAAGCCCTACAGCTTCACCATCATTTTCTCCGTCGTCTAGTCCGACTGCTATTCCTAGCAGCTTTCCCACAGAATTCCCAAGTGAGGTGCCATCCACTACTCCAACAGCAAGACCAACTGTCACGCCAGGAAATCCAACCATTTCTCCATCTGAAAGTCCGACAGAGATACCATCATTCGTACCTTCTTTTGGCCCATCAGCATTGCCTTCATTGTCTCAGTCTCCATCCGCCATTCCAACCAGTACACCTTCTGTAAGCGCCGTGCCTTCGACGGTACCCTCTGCTTCTCCAACAGGCGTTCCTAGTGCAGAACCTTCTTTAGCACCTTCATTGTCGCTGCAAATTTTCCTGGTAGAAGGTGTCACATTTCTGAATGATGCAAAAAAACTAGGAAGTCAATCTCGATTTGCTTATCAAGAGGTTACTTCTAATACATTCTATCAGCAACTTGCGAGCGTAACACCGGACAATCTGCAGCAACTTAGTGTAACAACGGACATCACTAATCAGGATCTCATCCGAAATGCTACTTCAGATACAGGCGGTTCGTCGAGAACACGCTTTTTACAGTTCGCCAGTGCATTAAAGATCAAATTTGAAACACTGGTGGAGTTCAAATCAACAAAACTATACACAAAGAAGGAAATTGATACTCTAACGGCAGAGGCCTTCAATAGTCCAGAAGCTCGTCAGAAATACATTGATGATCTGAAAGCGAAAGATGCAAATGCATTTCAGGATTTAATTGACATTGCAGTAGAAATTGGTGGCATCACAGTTACTGTTGCACCCACTCCAGCTCCTAAAGAAGAGGACGAATTCCCTATTGTTATCGTTGCTGCGTCTGCGGGTGGTGCGGTGGTCGTTTTACTTGGATGCTTATTGTACTTCACGCGATGCCGTGACAGCCAACCTGACAAAACATTCCAGCGAACAGACGCTCCGTCAGGCCCTGATAGAGTATCCTCCAATATCTTCGTGGAACCTCAAGATGAAGTCAGTACCTTGGGAGATCCGATGTATGCTCCAACGGGAGGTATGCTCATGGCTGGATTAGAAAAGGATGAGACAGTATCGCCAAGGTATGCCACAGAATAATGTGTCAACACCATGTACTTTTCTGCTTTTTGTTCAAATTCGTGATATGGTAACATCATTATTCTTGTTTCTTTTTTTCTGATAGCATTGTATCAGGTGATTACGACTATGCTAGAGCATATGGTGACGCACAACCTACGCCATCTATATCAACAGCAACAATTGACAAAATGATTTCTTCGAATCCTGATGATCAGACATCTGGCAAAGACTCGACAAGCTTACCGTTTCAAGCTGACAATTCCTTGTTTTCTGACGACTCTTCATTTGAACAACAATTTCATGAACCGGAAACCCGATTTCAGGTAGATGCACCTGCAGGTAAACTTGGTGTTGTTATTGATACACCTAGTGGGGGTGTGCCAGTCGTTCATGCCATTAAGGATTCTAGTGTTTTGGCAGGAAGTGTTAAAGTTGGTGATCGACTCATCTCGGTTGATGATGAAGATACGACAGCATTGACAGCAATGCAAGTTTCCAAATTGATTAGTTCCAAAAGTAGTCAGCCAGTCCGAACATTGGTATTTATGAGAAATCGGACCAAAGGCAGTAGTTCATAAGGACAAGATCACTATGAATTAAGCCAAAAACCTAGATGTTATTGTGTGTTGATGTAAAGAGAGTCTCGAGATTAGTCTCGATGATCTGTGGAATTTGTGTTTAAGTGAAAAAATAATTGAGGGGGCATATTATGAAGTGGCTTGTATTAACTATTCTAATTACTTGGAGGGATGTTGTTAAAGAATGATTCATGAAACAAGAGGAAAGAACTTAAAGCTTTACTCAGAAAATAGATTGTTAATGATTTCATCATTTAGTTCCAATATCCTCCTCGTGCTACTTATAAGTTTGTCTTTTTGAAACAAAAATAATGAGGTAGAATCGCCTCAGACTGTTATTTATTATGCCTCTTGGAGGAAACACCCAGTTCATTTATTCTCGTAAATTACGCAATATGTTATGTCGTATTTCTTAGCACCTATTCCTTCTGAAAGATATTATGGAGGCCAAGACAGCATAAGACGTCATTAGTTTGCATGTGTGCACGTCTCGGTTCAGTTGTATTCGACCACAATGGTAATGACACTGTCTGGTAGTAATCGATCAAGCTTTTCTCTTGCTTGATTCTGTGTGTTGACATTCCATGAACCTTGATAGACCAAATTTGATTGTTGTCCGATATTTTTTGAGCAAATCTTCATTCGTGTTTCAGTACAAGACTGGACAGTAATTCAGCAATATGTATATGGTACAGCAATCATAGACATCCTACAGTAATGTGTCGTTTTTATTTTGATCGTGCCTGTACGTAGGACAAAGTTCCTTTTTTGAGATAGACTGTTAGGCAGTTTAGTTCTAGGACCCACGTACCGGCCGGTGGCCGAGCCGGTACGGTCTCACACCATAAGTGGTGCTGTACTCGTACCATTGTATTAGTACCAGGTACAGCCTGCAGCGCAGCCTGCATAACTCGGGCCGCACCCGTCAAGTACAAGTATGCACATCTTGAAAAACAGAGAATCACGCGACGCACACGCAACAACGAAGGGGGGGGACAGGGTACTGAGGACAGGGGGACGGGTGCAAAGCATCAACATCGAGACAAAAAGACTTAAAGTTGTATTGTTGTTGCATTCTTTGAACGGATCTAGTCCTAGGTACGAGTAGAGTGATCTGTGATCTATTTTCCGTCGAAGAACTTCTTGCAGCTCATCTGCTTCAAGAGGTTTATCTGATAAGGAAGTGCGTTTCATTGTAAGCGACGTATTCGCAAGCATTTGTAGGTAATCTGAATATTCTTCTGCTGTAATAAAAGTCCAATTTGACGGGACTTCGGCACTTTGTGACATCAAAGCTTTTTTTGCTCATGCAATGAAGATGTGGTCGCAGTTCCTTTTTCTCTCGATATTTATCATGTTGTATAAAATATTTGGTGTAGATGCAGAGAATTCATGCGTTGCTGCTCCAAACGGGGATTATGGTTGTATCGAGACTGACAGAAAGTCACGTTTAGCTGCGCTTGAAAAAATGTACGGGGAAAAACAATTGAAGGAATGGTTAGATATTGGCACACCGCAGCGTGTTGAAGGATCTGATGTCGAAAAAGAGAATGTGCGAGAAGTAATTAAAAAAATGGATGAGTATTGGGTTGATGAGGTGCTATCCTTCCCACAATATGAAGGTGTCCGCGGAAAATGTAAAAACACAAACGAACTTTGTGCCTTTGTAAGTTGTTGCTCGTTAAGGAAGTGGAGTGAAAATATAGGGAAATCTAGTTATATCAAAAACTCAATATTCTGCAATTCTCTTTTATCTCTTTCTGATTCTAGTGGGCATCTGTTAACGAATGCGAGAATAACAGAGTCTTTATGATGCACAGCTGTGCTGTAGCCTGCCGGTTTTGCCTGTTGGCAGCTCCGCATTAAAGTTCTACTTTTGGATAGAAAAATTCAAATGATGAAACTGAATTGTACATAAAATGTGAAATTATGAAGATATTTTTACTGGACTTAATTTAATCCTTAGTTTCAAGATTTTATTTGTTGGATAGCCTTCTGGAAAGTTCTCGCATCCAAAAAATTATAAGCTAGAAATTATATTGTGTTGAACACACTGTCGAAGAAAAAGGTAGAGAGACTTTGATGTGGTTTTGGACAAGAAAGCAGGCATCAATTCAGTTGTTCACTGCAGAATGGGCATCCACCATTGCGTGGTAGCGCTAGTGGGTTTTATATAGCATTAACACTAATAAAAATAAGTATTACTGCAGAGCTGCAGACGTGCGAAAAATGTAGTTCTGTGTGCCGCGAAAATGTGAAATGTGTCAACAAAAACAACAAAGTGACACATGTCACTTTTTGTTGCCACACCGACAACTGACGACTCAAGAAATACCATTTGACAGCATTTGTCGTACAAGCCGCCGAAACGTAAATGACAAATACCTTACGGCCTTATTATCGGAAGCATAAAGCACTTCCTATTTTCTTATATTTGTTTACTGTTACACTCGTCGTTACTTTTCAAGAGTCCAACGCGGTGCATTCTGAAACCTCTGTCACACTGGAACGCGCACGTGCATCTATGTTAACCAAAGATAGTATTCAAGTCATATTCAGCGATGTCGACGGCACGCTAGTACATTATCCGGAAGACGCCGAGAAGCACAAAGTGATTCCAGGGAATAGGATTCTTGCACTCCCTCCAAGCTCCACTGGTATGCGAGGGATCATTTCATCTCGCACACTAACCCAATGCCAGTCGTTGCGTCAATACGGAAAAAAACTTGTGATAATAAGTGGAATGCGAACAGCAACATTGCTCAAGCGGTTACCCTACTTACCACGTTCAGATGCATACTGCGCTGAGGCTGGAGGACGCATTTTCTACCCGACTCCAATTGACGCGGACTACACTGGTCCCGTGATAAAACTAGAAGCATATGATGGTGCTTCACCCAAAGATTTGACTCCATTTGGAATTGTAGAAGATCTTAATTGGCGAGCTCGTATGGAACGCATTGAAGCTGCGGGTGTTGATGGCTTTGTTGGAATGGAACTTGCAAATTCTGATCAAGATTCTATACCCGTTTCTGAGAGGAGAGGATTACTTTGGGACTGGGCTGGTGCACTCGTATCCAAGGGTTACGTGCTCGACACAAAAGGATATTCGACTTGCTTTCGGGTGAATCGTAAACACCAAACAGTCGTATCGGAGGACGATTTCGAAGCTTTGTCGTCTGACAAGATTTTATTGTCAGAGGGAATATCGACGAGTGTAAATCTTGGATGTGTTGATTTTTATCCATCCGAAAGCGGAAAAAAGAATTGGTGAGTCTGAATGCAAACAATATTCGACATCCTCGTTTTTCTTTGCACTACCTTCTAAACTATTTTTTTCTACTTTTGTCAAGTTGTGCATACCTTTGTAAGAAGTTCTGCAGTGAAGAAGGCAATCCTGATTTGTCAAGTCATGCTATTTGTCTTTGTGATGACGACAACGACTTGGAAATGGCTTTGGCTTGCAAACATGCATACATCCCGGGTGTTACCTCTCAAAGCATGGCTAAAGTCGTTGAAAAGAACCCTGACCGGATGACTGTAACAGGTGAGGCTGGTACTAGAGTTGAGGGGACCTTCGCAACAGAGGCGGCTCTAGAACTTGTTTTGAGAAATATTGCTTGAAGTTTTCTGCACAGTAGCCTACTCTTATTGGGAACAACTAATAAACATTATCTAAATTAAAATGACATGGATTCAATATAGAATTGTAATTTTTTAATTCATGCTTTCAGATTGTTATGTATTTTGCAGTTTTTTTACGGTACTCTGACGAAAGTCTATTTGACACTTATGAGTAGAACCATTATTGAAACAACTGAAAACATCATATAGCAGCTCGAAAGCACGGTAAGATTTTAAATAATTCAATAAGACATTAAACATTGAACCAAAGGCAGCGGTGAACTCACCGTCCTCTTTGGATACTGACTATGGACTTCTCTCTCTAGAGAGAATGGACTTTACTAGAAATAACTCTATCGTAGGTCCTGCAGTCATCGATACCTTTTCAATCAACGCCCGGTCGGAGTGTGCGTTCGACTAATATGACACGGACTAGAGAGTATTTTCTCCAAACAGCCACGCTACATAAAATGGCTATACAGATCTACATGAAGTCTTATCAAGTAGGATCAGTACTGACTGTTACCTCCTGCCTGTGAAACCAGGGAACCCCGGGAAACTTCGAAATTCCAGAAGTACAAAAAAAATATCACGAAAACGCGAGATTCATACTGAGAACGTA
>WKLE02005411.1:0-11725 GCA_014885115.2 Asterionellopsis glacialis | reverse complement strand
GATCAATTTTCATGATTTTGTGTAAATCGTGTACCACGAGGGTCTGGCCAGCCATCGGAAATTGCGTACCTCATATGAGGTAAAAACCACACCTCATATGAGGTAAAGGCCTGGTAGAGTAGACACTAGAGGAAGAACTGGAAATTCCGCAACACATTAGAACGACCACAAGATCCATTCCAGAAATCAAAGCTACTATATCGTCAGCAAAGAGCAAATTAAAGTCTATTCAGAAAGACGCTCGTCGACATCAAGAAGAATGGCTTCAAGAAAAAGTGCTCGACACTGCCCAACACAACAATATCTCCGTACAACAAGCAACTGTTAATCTGGCATCCAGAGAAAAAAGCAAGCGAATGTATTCTCAAATTAAACAAGATCTTTCCCACCACCAACAAAGCTCTGTGTATTATATTGAAGTACCTGCAGATGGCAAACCGCCGAAACAGAGCAAAGAGTGGAAAGAAGTGAGGGCAGCTGATTCGGTTCACACTCACCTGTTAAAACACTCTGAAGAACATTATCGTCTGGCACAAACCACACCATTTGGAAAATCCGACAGAGGATGGCATCTTGGATTCACTGGAACCGGACAAGTTGCCCATGAGATTCTGAATGGTACCTATGATTACAACATTGACGAACTTCACAAAGAAGCAAAACAATTCATAAGCAAGCTTCGAAAACAGGAATGTCCCACCATGAACACAATGATATCAACGTCCGAAGTATTCACATTGTACAACAAATGGAATGAACACACATCAACATCTCCGTCCAATTTTCACTTAGGACTGTACAAAGCCCTAATGCACAGCAAGCATGCACTCTTCATCCTGATGATGCTAATGAATATACTGCTGAAACATGGGAATCCCCTATCCCGATGGGAGAATTTGACAATGTGCATGATCGAAAAAGATATTGGATCACCCAAACTACACAGATTGCAAATTGCAACTAATTCATTTATTCGAGGCTGATATAAACGGCATAGCCAAAATAATCTGGGCCAGACGCTTTATCTATCACTGCCAAGATTATCACCTTTTGCACTCAAGCCAACACGGTGGACTTCCAGGCTTTGAAACTCAGCACGTCCTGCTTAAATTCTGAATGACCACTGATTCCGCATCAGTAATGAGGCATAATCTTGCTATTAACAACAACGATGCAGAAGCATGTTACGACAGAATCATACAGGCAATCAATGGAATTTCACATCTTTCTAAAGGTATGCCTGTATCAGCAATACAACTACAAAATTCCTTGCTACTCAACATGAAATACTCTGTTAAAACGGCCCACGGAACATCTTCTATGACATGCACTAACTCGGAAGCAGACCCAAAGTTTGGCCTTGGCCAAGGAGGTGGCTGGTTGTCACCTGGATGGGCAAGCCTCAGTACAGATATGATTAACACCCATGGAAAAGTATCTGAGTATGGAATGACCATTCCATCTGTAACAGGTTCCAAAGACTCAACTATGAGAACAATAGACGCATATGTAGACAACGCAAATAATGGAGTAAATGATGGGGACCAACAAGAAGACACAAAATATACAGATTTACTCATGAGGTTAGAAAAATCATCACAACAATGGGAGCAAATTCTAAACATTACAGGAGGAAATCTGAACCTACAGAAATGCTTTTGCTCACTACTCACATGGAAATGGAACTGTGAAATACCACAACCATTGCTAGTTCTAGAAGAGCCTGGCGATATGGAAATTACCAACAGTGCAACAGGTATAAGATCAACAATCGAACGACTAGAATCAAATCAAGCCTTCAAACTACTAGGTGTTTGGGTCCAATTACACGGCAACATGACAACTCATCTCACAGAATTTCAAACAAAAATACGAAGACTTACGAGAAACATCTGCAAATCAGAACTATCAAATAGTGAATATCCATGACGACGTACAAATGAGTAGCATTTAAGCAACTTGAATATAGTCTACCGATGACAACTTACAGTTTCAAAGAAATCACTGAGCTACAAAATCCATTCACCAGCGCGTTCCTGGCTAACAGTGGATACCATAGCAGATTCCCTAGGGCTCTGGTTTATGCCCCAGAACGATACGGAGGAATCGGGTTGGAACATTTGTACCAAGCTTGAGGACTACTTCAACTCAAATATCTTATATCACATATTCGACACAGAGACAAATTGGGAAAATTAATGATTTGCGTACTTGAGCAACTACAATTATTCTCAGGCATCAGTATGCCAATATTATCTCATCCAAATTCTGACAATGCCTACCAACTCAAATATATTCCTCACAGCTGGATTCTATCGATCAGAGAATTCTTGAAAACATTCAATGGGTTGATCAAATTTTCAGAAGCGTGGACTCCACAACCTCAACAACAACATGACACAGTTCTTATGGATCAGATCCATAATACAATGAAATCAAAGACAACTCTCAGCCAAATCAATGCATGTCAACTATACCTGCAAGTCCTGACCATAGCGGACATCACAGACCCTACTGGCCAATATATTGATGAGCAATTCATTACTGGAAACTGCAACCCATGTGAATCTAAACTTCTATGGCCACACCAATCATACCCATCAATGAAATGCTGGACAGCTTGGAGAAAAGCAATTCTACAAACCTATCTACCATCATCGACAAAACCCTATGAACTTGCACAACATCTTGGACCCTGGCAAAGGTCTCCTGACAGAGTATATCCCATAGTTATCGATCCCAAAAATAAAAGTCTATACAAAGAATCCAACATTCAAGGAATCTATCATAAATTACAGCAGTCCGATACACATAGATATCAATACATTATCGACACAGGTAAAGAGTCAATGCTTCCAGAAACAGCTATTCCAGTTAAAAATCACATTAGAGGAAATACCATAAAGATCTCAAGTATATCCTATCTAAAAAACCAAACCAGAGGAACCTAGGTCATTCAATCAATATAAGAACACTCTTCTAGAAGCTATTCAAGACATATTGCAATATCTAGAAACAATAGGGACAACCAAAGATGTAGCAGACCTACTAAGGGGAGGCACCACACTTATAGTAGCTTCCGATGGCTCAAAGAAAGACAATGGAGGAAAATACGGGTGGAAAATGGAAACAGAAAAAGGTGAATTGATAGCAGAAGGCATGGGCCCAGTCCATGGCAATATATCAACCATAACATCTCACAGAGCAGAACTCTACGGCCTTACATCAGTAACCATCTACATTCTCCAAATTTGCAAATATTACAATACAAACACGTCATTGGTAAAGTTGACAATGTACCGCGACAGCGCAGAATGTGTGCAAAAAGTAAACAATGCACTTAAAGCTTTATGAGGTACAACAAGATACATGAAGGCAGACTATGACATTGAATCACTACTGCGACAGGCAATATCAATCATGAAAGCAGATATAAGAGCCCAGTGGATTCAAGGCCATCAAGATGAACATACAGCACTAGACAAACTATCACATCCAGCACAGATGAATGTTGCAGCAGACGAACTAGCAGAATTTGCATACGAGGCATGTGTCTCAAGTTAGGAAAAACACCCACCTTTCCCTTCTACCATTATATCTTTAATCATAGAGGACAAACGAGTAACATCCCACATGAAGCAGCAAATAGAACATGCAATCCACATAAGCAGGGTACAAAAGTACAGGAATGACAAATATAACTGGAATCCTCAGATATGGGAGACGATTGATTGGTACGCATATGCAATAGCAATTAAAAAACAACACCCGGGTCACAAGAGATTCCTTCACAGATTCACATGTGAGTGGCTACCGGTCAGATCCAGAACCAAATTCTATCACAAACATGGCAATGCCAAATGTGTAAGCTGCCAGTCAGATCATGATGAATCTAGTGCCCATATATTTCAGTGCACCAATCCAAGGACAAGAGACAGACTATTTCAAAGGATTATACATCTCATGTCCATACTCAGAAAGAAACAAACGTACAAACCAATAGTGCAGATCATTCAAACTAATATAATGAAGTGGATCAAACAGGAGCCACTGGAAACTATAATATTACCAGAGAGTCCAAGAACTACATATGATTACAGAACAAAATTCTATTGGCTGGGAACATATAGTAAAAGGATGGATGTCAACAAAATGGGTTCAGGTACAGGGAGAAAACTACAAAGAAAGAAGCAAAAATGACACAAAGATAAATCTGAAATATCACAATAACCTCACCTGGGGTATGATGGTAATTAGAGGATAACAAGAAATAGCATTTGATACGTGGAAATTTTGTAACAAAGACATTTACGGACATGACAAGAATGAAGAAGAAACAAGAAATCTAGATAATATGAAAGCAAAAGGGCGCCAAGAGTACAACAGAAGACACAGTTTTCCAGCAAAAATCTGATAGAGATACTTTACATGAACAGTAAGCGATAGAGTTAATGACTCCATACACATGCTGAGAGCTTGTTACGAGAACCTGTAGACAGCATTGATCTCAATAGAAGAACGCCCTTTGCTGGCAACAGGGATTGGATAACGATTCTAAGTTGCAGACAAGGTCTCTTTATACAAAAGAGATAATTAACCCCACTATGTGCACTGTGTTACCAATCTGGCATGACACGACTGTCACAAGGCTGATTATTTTATTAGCGCTTGGTAGTTTAATAACGGTTTAGAGTTTATTATTATTGTAGAGTAGTTATGTACCTGGTTTTCTACCTTCATTCCTCCTAATTATTATTACTTAAAATTTTTAAGTTTAAGTTGTAGTGTTTTTGACATTGCTATCATTGGCATCAGAATTCTTGTTGTTGTCTTTGCATTTGCACTTGTTCTTACTGGACAAGCCGTTAGTCAATAAGTCTTTGACTTAAGTTGCGATGGCATTCAATTTGTGTTTGTCATACTTGTTGTAGCGCTGGCGCTTGTACTTAAGCTGCTCCTGCTTGTTGCCATCTTTCTGATGCTGATCAGTGTACTTGTCAAGGGCACAGCATTTGGTGGTATCATGATAACTGGAAGCATTTGCTGGTATCGTGATAACTGGTCTTATGAATCTTGTAGTACTTACATTTGCCCTTATGTGCCTTCTGGTCTTAGCCATCCCAGCTATTGTCAGTTGGATTGTTAGCTTTGTCCTTGCAGACTGGCTTGTCCTTAGTCCTAGGGCCTGACTTCCATATGTTCCAGAAATTCCAGAAACGCTGGCAGGCCTTTGTCCTTGCTCCAGGCAGCAGGAATTCCAAATTCAAGGATCTCAAGTAGTTCTTTGTTAGACAGCTTAAAGTTTTTGTCTGTTCCGGGGAATTCTCTAAGTAGCTATTGAGCGTATGGAGAGCAGCTTGGTACTCTTTAGACGTTAGCTTGAGTGGCTTCCTAGGGAACTGATCCATGTAGTGTTTCTGCTTCATGAGCGCCTTAAGTAAAAAAAATGCTTCTTGAGGTTGTCACCAACCAACTTGAAGTGCTCCACTGTCTCATTTCCGTGTTGAGTAGCAGCTGCATTGAACACATGAAGACCTTCTTCACATAGTAATGCACAGGCCATTGAGTAGTGAGCGGGCCTGGCCGTTGACTGCAAATCACTTGGTTCATATTATTGAACCAGTCCAGTAGTTCTTTATGAGTTCAGTGACTAAAGTATGGAATTTCCATAGCATACTTCTCTTTGGAGTTTTGGTCTCTGGGATTCAATAACAGGCTAACTTTCACGTACTGCGCTTTAGCTAGCTTCTGCTCTTCTGTACTTGGAATGGCTAGCAGGATAGGAGGCAGCGGGTAGCTTCGACCATTGCCTTGGTTAGGAGTAACGAATTTCATGGTTGAGTTGGATAAAATCAGAATTAAATTGGATAGTAACTTACCACTTTTCGTGTGGAGTGTTAACACTATGCACAATGCTGATAACAATTATTGAAAAGTGATAGAAAATGTTGAAAATAGATTAAAGTTTGTTAGAGTGACTACATTATGAGCTATTTAAACTAGCAAGGGAGATAGAAGATTTCGTCCACCACTTTCAATGTGACAACTCCGATTTAGTTCAATCCAGGAAAAACCTATTACAAAAACTCCGATCAACGTGCGATCAAATATCCTTTGATCCTAGCCTCCGTGACACCCTGTTATATGGACTGGAAAGGTTCTTCGGGAATCAGCCATCTCCACCCTCTACGCTAAATGACAACGTATACGAAACACAGTCCGAAGTTGGTTGGATAAAAATTCTACAGGGCCGCTTCATGCACATTTGGACCGATCTCCAGCACAAACACTATGCAAACGAGCAGAAAACGAAACACAATGGACAAACTTGGACAACTACGATGATTAAAGTTATATTCTCATGGTATGTCTCCTACTGGAAGCTACGCAACGCATGCAAACATGGTGCGGATGTAACTCAACAGGCTATTCTTCAAAAAACGCGAATATTGGAGGAGATGAGATCAGTTTACGCTTTGAAAGAGCAAGTTTTAGCTCGCGACAGATCCATTTTCTTCGACTCCTTTGATGATCATGTCCAACATAAAACAACTACTCAGATGAAAAATTGGCTAACAGTGTGGAGACCGACCATCATACAAAGCGTGAAACATGCAAAATCCTGGGCAGTTAAAGGTGTTCGAACCATCAACCACTATTTCCAATTCCAACCGGACTGAATCCTTTTCAGCTTCACCATATTAACTTGATGGTTCAGGCCGTCGTCGCAAGTAGAATTATTTTCTCTGGTTAATAGTAGCTGCAGCGATTAATAAATAGAACATTATTATTATTATTATTTAAACTAGTTGCTAAAAAACCTGACAATTCACCAATTCGTCTTCTTGACCTAATTACAGTACGTGATCCTATGGTGTATCTACTTAGAGTTTGGATTCCAATGGAGTTCGGTTTTAACATGTGAACCAAACTCCCCAAGGCAGAGGGTGCCAAGTTGGTGCGTCACGGGGTTTTGGTGTGATGCATCATGCTTCTGCTGTGGAGTGGAATTTGATATGCTTTGCTTGTGATGTCAGAGTGCGCGTGAGCGCAGCATGTCACTGCAGGTTCACCTCTGTCTGCTTGATGATGTCATCATGTTATCTTGTCTGTCCGCTTGGTGACATCATCAGGTCATCACATCTGTCCTAGTTTGTGTCATCATCACATCATGGTCCGTCCGTACTACGGTTGATTTACATATTGCGCAAGTCTCACAACTTGCCTACTGCAGCACCACATTTGATGGAGAAGGATGACAAAAACAGAAGAAAAAGGCAGAAACTTTTAAGTCCATCAGAATAAAACAATGATGGTGGTGAAAGGAGAGTGGACAACATGCTAGGATCAAATGGCCACCACCATATATTGGTTGAGAATGTTAATCAAAAAGGGACATCATGTAACTTGTGTTCCATGAGAAACATACACAAAAAATCACCTCAAAAGATGATGGTTTTAACAAGGGCTTTTACTGGTTCCAGTTGCACCCAAAAAAGGAAAAACGGTTCCAGCACATGATGAGATTTCGAACAGACCATGCAACAAAAAAGGAAAGAAAAGAAGAGCATGCACTGTGCTGACTACAATTATTGAAAAGGGAGCAGACTTTTGTTAGAGTGAATTGATTATGAGCTATTTTAACTATTTAAAAAAAAACACTTGCCAATTTTTTAGTTGGTCTTTGACACCTACTTTTTGTACAGGATCCTACAGGTATTCTACTTAGAGTTTGCCTCCTGTGGGGGTTGTTTTATCCATGTAAACCAAACTCCCCAAGGCAGCCAATGGACACCTACCAGATCTCCTGTTTGGTGTCATGACTGGCGTTGTACTGTCACAGTGTGGCTGTGCTGCTGTTGAGCATCATTGCATGTGCTTTGCCAATGATGTCAGCACAATTTTTTATGTGGTGCATCACTGCACGTGCCTCTTCTGTGATGCCATTGCATTATGCTATGTCCCTACTACGGTTGATAGACATCATCATATGCAAGTCGTATCTGTTGCACGACTTGCCTACTGCAGCCGTACAGAAGAAATAAGTTTATCAGACAACAGCAGCAACAATCTAGACATCAAAGTACTGCAGAAAAGCCACATGTAGTTTTACCATAACACCACATTAATACAGACAATGTTTAAATAAAGGCAAGAGACCCCTTCTTTATTTTTTTTGTAACATGAGGGGAATTCAGAAAAAAACAATATATTGCTGTGTTGCATATAAAAAAGCCTGTGACATAAATTGTCACACAGCATATCACTTCCAAGGTGCCCTGGAAGACAACACTAAGGCACTTGTAGATATGGTAATTGCTGCAAACAGCATACCAAGAGCCCATAATAGCAAATGCACGGTTGTTGGTGACATGTCTTCATTATCATTGCCATTGCCATTGCCAAACATAACCAATGTAGGAAATCAAAAATAATAAAATAAACTATCAGATAGAAAAACAATCAGTGCACAAGCAATAATTTGTTTCCTATTAGTACTTATTTCCTTCTTGACACAGACTCATAGGGGAATTATAATTCCTTTCCCAAGATGACCATGATTCATGTAAGTAAATGTTCAATATAGGTGTTTCCTCATGATGTTATTGTTGACTTTATTACCATCACCATCTACAATTACCTCCTTTCCATCCTTGACTTCACAAAAGTAGAGTAGTTGAATCTGTCCCTTCACCCCTTCTCTGTATGTTAGTCAGTCACATGGGGTATCACCACAAACAGAGCACACTTTGTCCTCCTATAAATCATCATTGGTCAGGCTATCATCTAGTTGGGTATGGGGTTCTTGATCAGACATGGTTGTTTTGAAAATGAGATGAATTGTTGAGGTCGTCAGCAAAGACGTCTTTGTGAAAAAATGGGAGATTTGGATGATTGTTGGGTGGTTGAACGACCTCAAATTTGTTTGCATTTTTACAAGTCTCCTAAAGAATTTTGTCAAATGGGGAAAGGCCAGGGTATATGAAAACCCTAAACCTACACAGTGATTCACCATGGGTGGTAACTTTATCACTAAGCAAAAAGCAAGGGTAAATTTTACACTCTGACAAAAAGACCATTATCTGGTCCTGCCATGTAGATGAACAAGCAAACTAAGCAGATGCACAATATGCATGATTGTTGGCACCAACCTCATGCAAGTATTTTAGTATGCAAAATATCATGTGAGAAGGTTACAAACTACTGATGAAGCACCACAGCAAGGTCTTGGACCCCGCACAAGTGGAAGCAATTTACCACATAGCTGTCCAGCCATCTGTTCTCAAGAGAGCCGAATTACACTTATCAACCATACTAGATCTTAATTTTGAAAAGGTTGACTTAGGTGCTGCTGCCCAACAATTCACACATTTACCATATAACAAACCAAAAAGGATCCTGAAGTGCCCAAAGAAACACCCAAAAGCCTTTAAGGGCAGGCTCGGCACACTTAAGATAAAACCAGTTAGACTAGAAATAGAACATAACACAGAACCATATCACACCAGACTACCAAGCAGAAACTGAATATGCTAGAATCAATAGGTGTTTTAGAAATGAACCATGACACTGAATTGGCAGCTTGCACATTTGTTGTACCAAAGAAAACAGGAGATGTATGTACTGTAACCAACTTTTTGGAAACTCAACTTTTCATTACCAAAAAAAGCTATCCTACTACAAAAACTAGATGGGTTTCAATATGCAACTGCAATTATATAAGTATGGGTTACTATCAGTTTCTGATAGATGAGAAATCACAGGAACTGTGCACTACAATTCTACCATGGGGCAGATACAGGTACAAATGACTGCTGATGATGGGTATAACCAACAACTCATAAATGATATACTAGGAACTTAGAATTTGCACAAACATATATAGACAATATTTTAATCAAGTCTACTGTCATGTACAAACACCATGTGGCCAGAGTTGATGCAGTACTGGACCATGTCAGCAAATCACATTTTGCCATGTCAGAGATCAAGTACCTTGGTTAGTGGCTGACTTGCAAAAGTATCCAACCATAATCTAAAAAAGTGGAAGTGATACATCATTTAGAGACTCCAAAGACTAAATGCTATAGTAAAAATCGCAGTTTTCCCTACCTGGGTGTTCCTGGTTCCTTTCAGACCGGTTTTGAGCCCCTGAACACATTATTCGATTTTGAAAAACGATTCCGATTGACCTTGAACTGATCTAGATTTCTATACTCTGGTTTTCTATCCTCACAAAATCTTGAATGGTCATTTCTGTAAGCTTCCCATTGAGCATCAAAATATCTTTGTGCAACAATAGGAAAAAGTTCCAATAAAGTATATTCTTTATCTTTCTTTGCTTCATCCATTGCAGCCTTCTCCACTTCTGCGCACTCTTCCTTTAAGGATTTGTCAGTAATATTATATTGTGGTGCTTTTTCTGCATTCCTTTTCTTTCTTGTTTCCTTTTCTTGTTGACATTGAACTCTCAAATCTTCCAATTCATTAGCTGTTAATCTTGCTGGTACTTTAATAGGATGGTTAACAATTCTTTTCCCCTGTATCCAATAGTTCCTTGACTTAATTTACAATTCTGGTTGGTTTATAGTTGTCTAAATATGCTTTGCAAGACATTTTTTTCTTATCTTCTTCTTCTGGTGGTTCTGGAGCTTGTATATCTGTTAAAATGTCAGTCACATTCTTCATTTCTTCTTGTGCTTTCTTCAATCTTCTTTGTTCTTTTTTGACTCTAATGTAATTCAATACCATCACCTAATGAATCATTGTACTCCTTTTCTTACATCTGCAGTCTGCTAACTGCCTTGTCATCAGTGTTTGGTTCTTCTACGGTAGGAGTAGAAAGTCCTCTGGATGATCCTATAAAATAGTCACTCTCTTGTGTATCATTGAGTTATCTCTAAAGCTTGGTTTCCCTCAAAATTCAGGATTCTTCTTCCAATGACAAGTCTGCAGTCTTCCATATCTTCTTTTGAATTCTCCTTAACCATCCAGTCAGATTTAGATAAAGCAATGTCTTCCATGAAACAGCATTGATGAACCCCACAACTTGAGCCATCTAATTAGCCACGAACGTTTTTTGATAGTTCCTTGAAATAAACTTCTTCAGCTGCATCTCCCATTTTCATTTTCAACATATGATGGATTAAGCATGGTGTATAATCATGATCTGCAAAGCATGTGCCTCCTGAATCAATAATATTGAAACATACATTGGTTCCTTCCTTCCAGCAGTAAACACCAAACCAGTGGCCAGCTTTACAAAGAGGAAAGTATGCTACTTTGTAGCCCAATTCAAATATTTCTCCAGTATTCAATAATTGACCACAAACGTACTTCGCACCAATATTTTGCTTGAATACATGATGTCTTCTATCTTTCCGGGGACGATAATCAATGTTACCTTAAAGGATCCGGTAAAGCAAGGTCACTCTCCTCACAGTGTTAATATACTGTATAATAATTGTTCAGATTTTCTTCAACTTCATCATCATCCTAACCATGAGATGTGATAGGACCTAAGAAAATGCATCTCTTGGTTTCTTCCGTTATTGAATTGAGGACAGAGGTATAAAACTGAACTATGGCATCATTCAACCAAGTATCTCTACGTAGATATGGTCCATCACTTGTGAAGAGAGTTGGTGCATAATGACTTGCACTTGGTGATGCTAACAATTTGTCGACCATTGCATTTTGTGTGTCATCACAATATTCTTTTGGA
>WKLE02005397.1:0-16355 GCA_014885115.2 Asterionellopsis glacialis | reverse complement strand
GAAGTCATTCGGATGACTTAAAGGTGAATCCTCCTCATGGTCAGGAGGACGAAATGTGTTTTTCGAAAAAAAAAAATGCTACAGTAGAAAATAACATGTCGTTTTGAAAAAAACGCATATATGCCCGGGAGTGAAAAGAGCGTGTACGACTACCTTAACATCGTCCGCACTCCATTGCATTCCGATCGCATCGAATCACGTTCGATAACAAATTTTTCGATACTTGTGTCGCACAGTGACACCATTATAATTATTCTCTTGCTGGTACCAGAGGTAAGGGTTGGACACACGACAGTTGTGTTCGCGTTTACCAAAGCTCCTTGCCAATAATGAAAGAACAAAAATTCGGAACCCACAGAAAGTGAAAGATTGTGGATCCTTTCAATTTCAATCTCAATTTTGATATTGTGTATTGTACTTTATCTTAGTTTCCCCGCTCAAGATAGATAGACAAAGCTATAAAAAGTTAGACGCTCACCACCCGGAATGATGAAGTCGCCCAACCAAGTTGCCAAAAACGAAGTAGATCTCGTACATGATGCAAACAATGGTATCTCAATGAAGAAGCTTGAGGAAGGACAATATCGTATTAAACGTAATCGACTTATGCTTCTCAATGAAACGACAAAATTTATCAACACAGGAGAAAATAGCTGGACTCCTCAAATGAGTCTCTATACCGATCCAAGAACCATGAAAACATCATTGGCGGTATTAAAGATAGCGGTCATAAGTGATGCGGTCAACTTTTTAATTTTGGGGCCCAACCATCCAATCATGGCAAGGTCTGGTGCTCATCCCGACTCATTTGATAGCACATCTCCTTTAGGTTTTTCTACAGCAGTCTACTTCCTCTCTTTAACAAAAGATATCGGAGCTGCAGTAGCAAGTGTTATTGGGGGTAAGATCTCCGATACACATGGCAGGAAACCTGTGATTGTCACTAGTCTATTCCTAAATGCTGCCGTTACGATCATCAGATACTTTCTGAAGGATTCATTTTGGTTATTCAGTATGATGAACTTCTGCAGTGGTTTGTGTTCATCAATCGTAGCTATAGCACTAGCCTACATGTCTGACGTGCATACTGATAGAAGACAGAAAGATGCAGCAAGTGGAGAAGTCATGGCTTTAAATCTTGTCGGAAGGGCCGGAGGGGGTATCATTGCAGCGTTGATATCATCAAACAACTTATTTCTCCCTCTTTGGGTTTCTGCTTCCTTTTTAACCATTGCTGGTGTTCTTTGTGCCTTCCTCCTGATAGAACCAGACAAAGAAATGTTTCGAAAAAGTGCAAAATCACAGACACCTGAAGATCTCTGTCAAGGCCCAGAAACTGTCGAAAAGCAAATATTATGGAATATTATCCTTGGATCCCTTGTTGACAATTTCGGATCAGCAGGACTCATTCCACTATGTCTAACACCCCTCATGTTTGAAGTCTATCATGCTGATTTTGTTGAAAACGGATTGTCACCAATCATGAGTGAGAATGCATACAAATACATTTATGTCTGCATTTCTTTCGTTGTGATTCCTGGTGTACTTCTATCACCAGGTCTTTTTAAACGATACGGCCCAGCTCTTTCTTGTTCTGTAGCCAATACGTTCACTGGCTTCATTACCATTGCTTTGCTTTACATATCTCGGATTGAACCAACTACAGCAACTTTTGCAATTTCTATTCTTATATTGTACAGCGGTTTCCCTTTATCGGTTATTAGTCAGTTGTCCACTGGTCCTATGCTTGATAGGTACGTATTTACGAAACGCAATTCAAAGTTTCAACTTTACAGTAAATTACTTCTACGAAAATTTGACACGGTTACTTTTTTTTGGTTGATTATATCTGAGCAGAATATCACCCGTCGATCAGCGTGGCTACATCCAAGGACTCAATATTACAACAATGCAATTTTCGGTTGCATTAGCTCCCTTTTTATTGAGCTTTCTATATGATAAAATTGGGGCCATCGCTTGTTATTGGACCTCAACTGGCTTTAGCTTTTTAGCCACCCTTGTTAATTTACCTCTCACTTTTTATCCAATTTTGGGCCCTACGGCATCAAGCACGGAAGATGATGCGGCAACTGACTTGGTTGAAGACGAAGACCTTATCATGAGGAAATTAGAACTTGCAGAATATGTTCCATCAGACGTTCTATTCAAACTGAATCTAAAAAGAACTGAGAGGGGAGATCCTTGTCTTATGACTAGGTATGGGGACTATCAAGATGATTCGTACTTTCTTGATGTTGAGCACGAACATGTTGTAAAGGAGTACGGCCTTCTTCAGAAGATGGCCAAGCAACAGTTAGTCCTTATAAAAAGCCATCCCGAGGCACGGGCTTTACTGGTAGAAAGTATCAATGCAATGAGTGATGACGAGGAAGGGACGCTTCGAGCAAAGAGAGAGGTTGGTGAATGGTTTGCAGATTACCTATTGGACAATGGATACCATCCAGGGGAGTCATCAATCTTGTTAAAACACATGATAATGACAGCGTTTCCAAGATTGACAGAGCATGGCAAACTTACATCTGAGAATATAGAAGATCGCTTACTAAGAAGGATTAAGATGCTGAATAATTATATTGATCTAGAAGGTGACAACACTTCACAGGAAATAACTACGATGCTATCAGAAATATCCCTAGGAGGGCGAGTTTCAGTTGTAAAATTTAAGGGAGACTGAACACCTATTCTGACCTATTCTCGAGGACTAGAGGACTAGAACTATCAGCAAAATCTAAAAGTTGAGAACTTCTTGCTCAAGAGTATTGTTTGCAACATATTACACAAACGATGACATATTATTATGTTTGATTGGTTCCCAGCTCCTTAGGACTACAAGGACTACTCTGGGCATATTTACCTATGTATCATTATTTAATTTGTTGAAATGTATGGAAAGAGAGAGTATACGTAGATGCTCGAGGTCTGGACTGTGAAAAGTTGCACTTCGACACTTATCCCCCCCCCCCCAAAAAAAACGTAAGCCCTATTCACCGTAGAGAATCAATGCAACCTAATTGAAGTAAAAATATTATAATTATTTGTGCAGTAACATGTTTTTTTTGGCGTAAACGAGAAACTGTTTTTGAGCTTCGACACACATCGTACGAGGATGGTTCTGTTACCAATCTTAAAGCATATTCTACTGTAGATATCCGCATCATCAATCGTCAGAAACACTGTGGTATCACTTTGCGAATGTATTTTTCGAAACATCTTGTTTTATCGTTAAACCCTGGATCCTCACCATATTCTATTGTAGTATAAATCTGCATAATCAATCGCTACCGATAAACTGTCTCGTACAGTTTATGCAAACAACTTGTTTCTTTCGAGTGTCAGTCATTGCAGAAATCAATTGTTATTTATTTTTATGACTGCCCTCTACCTTCTTGCCATAGAAGCATCTCTTTTAATGAAAGTATGTCTATATTTCTGCTTGAAGAAACTGAGTGACACTTGCTTTTGATTAAAGGGGAACGCTGATTTCATTCATACATAAGCCTCAAAGGTGTTTTACAAAAATTTTGCTTGGATTCTGCGTTCATTTCTACATCATCGTAGATTTGTTAAATGGTCCTATCTTCATGTACTATCCGTGTTCATCCTTAGGTATGTTGATATTCTGTAATTACTGTACAGGTATTCGCAATTGAACAGTAGAACAGCTTTCTTCTGTTTGTACTGTATAATGTGCGTGGATGTCGTTAAGAGTGATTCGTACAACAGACTTTTCCGAAAAGCCAACGAAGCATTATTTTTTACTTTATTTTCAATTCGTACATGTGATGGCGTACCAGGTACCGGTACTGTACGAGTAAAGTAATGCACAAAAAAATTTCTGATATCTGCAACGCACATGTACCTGGTTCAAGAAAGTCAAGCACGTACTAAATAAAAGGTCAGCATGTGCAGAACGGACTATCAGCGTACCACGAACTGCACCTCTTAATAATTTGGAAATACTTCATCAAGGATAATATACAATACCAGGTGGTGGTCCTACCTTGTATCAGTGATGTCTTAGATACAGAGATGAGTCTTCCTTAATTCAGATATATATATAGGGGCTTATCTTTCCAAAAATTTGACGACAACAATAATATGATGTTTCATGACCGACGTCAGTAACATGCTAAAAAGGGCATATTAAATCCTTAGCTCAAGATTAGTTGTTTAAGTGAAGAAAGCGTAAAATTTATTTGAATAAAAAAAGTAATTAACGTTCGTATTGATATTGAACCCAAACTGCATATCAACAATTAATTCCAGTGAGGTCCAAGACTAATTTTTTTTAGTCTCTAAAAGGCCATAAAATAAAACCTTAAGCAAAGAAAATGTTCAAGATGATATGAGCAAAAGTGTGTGTATCAATGGAGTGATACTACTCATCTGAGCAATTTCGCAAAAAATAAAATTCTACTTCCTCTATATTACATAGGAGTATCATACGAACTGGTACCATTGTTATTTTTTGTTCAACATAACCAGGTAGGACTACGTACACAAGGTACTGGTACCGTTAACCTGGTAAAAATCTCGTGCACCTGGTGTACTGTAAAGGCCTTCTTGAGATACGACGTCTGATGTACATCTATGTTTTTTGACGTTTTCCATCTGCTGTTGGACCGTCTTTCTGTATTACCAGGTACCGGTAGCTGTTTCAGTTTACGGTATTACAGTACCAGGCCCATGCGTTAATAAATTTACTTGCCCTTGACAACGAGTACCGGATAGTCCAGGTGTACCAGGTAGCTTGTATCAGTGCTGTTCAGAAACTATGTGCTAGAGTACTCATTATAAGATATCTGCAGAATCAGACGTTTTGCTATGCAATATTTAATTCCATTATTTCTACATAATATTCGATAGTATAAGGTTGAAACAGGTAACCGAGACACGCAATCTATTTCCTGAGAGATACCATCTTTACTTTTTCTGACCGTGTTTTCCCTACATTGTCTCGCCTTCCGAACCATTTAGTTAACCTTGGCGAAATAATATGCATTAGAATCATTATATTTAAAATTGATCTGTCAACTGAGATGATGTCTAAAGCTTGCGATCCTGTAAAGATTGACACGGGCAATGTAAAACAAATTCTAACGAATGATCTCCAATGGAGAGAGCTTAAAGATAACCTTCGCAAGGGAGGCTACTCGACGAACTTAAGCATCAGAGAGGCGCTTCATCACAAAGCTAAAGCAAACCGTAAACAAGAATCACCGGCCAAGTCTCAAGACAATGTCAACCTATTTAAGATGAGGAGCAGGGCCTCCGATAGTAATATTGCTGAAATTGTTGAGGCAGTGGTAAACGGGGAACCAGATGCAGAAAAAGGGAATGAACAAGCTACGAAAAGATGTCTTTGGCGGGTTCCCAGAGATTCACCGGAAGACGACTTCAGACCACCAAAGATGAGGAGCAGGGACTCCAGCAGTAGCCTTGTGGACTTTGCTGAAGCACTGATAACTGGAGGAACAGGAGCAGAAAAGGGGGATGAACGGGCTCTGGGAAGACGTCTCTGGCTAGTTCCCCAAGATTCCTCAAGTACAATTGCTTCATCCAAATGCATCTATGCTGAACTTAATAATTCTTTTTCAACCTTAAATACTGCATCCGAAGACATGGACAAGATGGATGACAGCAGACGTCGCTTTGACGGTTTAGTGAGAAAGATGGAAGATATCAAGAAGCCAATAGAGAGCAAAAGCCTTGGAAACTTGCTAAGTAAAAGTGCAAGAAAGCTTTCATTAGATGCGCGTATTGGAGAGGAGATAAAAGATGCGGCTCCAACCGGTGGGAATGGTTTAAGCCGGCTCATCAGAAGAATGTCCCTCACTACAGACACACCAATACTAAGAACTGAACAAGATATCGACGTATGGAAATCCAATAGTCCTGACTTAGGGGAACTCCTTGAAACTTGGAATCATGACTTAAGAAGCGGAAGAACAAACACGTATAATAATCTTGATCAAGATTGTGCAGCTATTGTCAATGAAGACACAGGGGACCTACTAGAGGACTGGAATCATGATCTTCGTGCCCGTAAGAACAGATGATACAGTTTCCACATGAAGTAGAGTAATCTTCTTCAGAGTTCCTTTTTAGTAAAAGAAGAAAAAAAGCAAGATACAAGTTGTTACCCAATGCATATTCCATCAACAGTATCACACCATGGAAGGGGTGGAGCCGAATAGCGATTGTCTTCATTCTAGAGAAATTCGCCAAATTAAACTTTTTTTGCTGTCATGAAATACGATTGTATATGGGAGCATCCAACAAACAATATTATCAGAGTATAACAAGAGATTTAAACAAAAAAGTAAAATATTAGAATTATCATGAACTTTATCTGTTCGCGATTCCAGCTTTTTTCATAAACATCTTGGTTTGCCAAACTTTATTAATCATTTAGGGAAATCCACGCTCTTCAAAAGTGACTACAATTTGGATGACAGCTACGGAATGTTGTGACTTGAGTTGTCTTACGGTCTGTACATTACTCGCTATGACAAGCAATGGAAAAACAGGCTGCAATAATGGAGTCTACTTTGGAGACAAATACAGAAAGCCCTCGACATGTATACCATACAAGTACCCCGGTGAAAATTGTGGTGACGATTACATTGCACTTGTTCAAAAACAAGAAAAACCTCATATGCTTACAAACTAAGGGAAACGCTTCTATAAACTTTCCTGGTGATCAGAAGAGTTACTTGCCTGTTCTAAGATTACTTTTTATTTTTCTTATCCTGTTGTTTTTTCCAGCGCTTCAATTGTTTTGGTGTCATCGTAGATGTGTCAACTTCTTCTTCTTGTGCCGGGGGTTTCAACAACTTGATCATACTGCGGTCGAGTCCAGTATCTCTATCGCCGTCAAAATACTGAACATCATAGGAATCTCCAGAAGCTCGTGTCACTGTGGCTTCAAAAAATGCCCCACCTAAATCTGCTTCTACGACGTCTCCAACATTGACTGGCATTGTAAATGCCCAATCCGCTGGAAGCCCGCTCGTTTTGGGTGGGGCACTATCACTATTAATGATAGGTGCAGCTTCCGGCACCCCTGCACAGGACCATAAGACCAAGTCTTTATTGCTTTCAGCTATCTTATCAAAGTACTTCTTGACTCGAAAAAGACTAAGACGTTGCATCCGCTCGGGTGTAAGCACCTTGCGTTTTTTTTCGATGTGAGAAGTCATGGCATCTTCTGCTTCCCGCAACCGTCCTTCTTCAACAGCAGCTAGGTACATGTCTCGATGAATGTCTAGCATTTCTTTTCCATGCTGCAAAAGTCTTTCTGATGTTTCTTGCCATGCTGCTGGTCCTACTTCCGAAGCACCTTTTTCATCAACGGCTATGGCGATACGCTCCAAGTTTGTTGACACATCCTCCAATAACCCTGGATCGGGTGTGTCTTCCAAAAGTCCCATGGGGAGTGCTTCCATAAGATCCTTGATTGTTTCTCTAGGAAGCTCATTAACAGCACCAATATAAGGATTGTCTGTATCTTCAATTTGTCCAAGCGCTGTGTCCTGAACTCGAGCTCTTCTGTATGCTAATCTACGAGCTTGCAAGTAATCCAAATTCCAAATGTGTGTATCTATACCAAAGGTTAAGTGAATACTAGTCTCTTCAAGTCCTTCTTCAGCTGTATCTGTAGTATGAGGAAACCCGGCCGGCATAAATAAAGCATCACCTGCTTCTAGTGTTGTCTCCAAGAGTAACTCACATCCAAAATCTTTTTCAAAAGTAAAAAGTGGCATGTTGTCATCTCCCTTACCACGGGCAAACATATCTGCAAGGGGCTTAATCGATGGAATAGGTGGGGAATATACTCTCCAATGCTTCTTCCCGGACGTTTGTACAACAAGAACATCTTGTTTGTCAGTGTGAGGGGGTGCGCTGGTCCGTTTACCAGGAGCTGTCACATACATATTGAGGGCATTAGGTAAGGCCGTGGCATCAACAGAAGCAAGAGTTGCACCAGCTAATTTAGGAATGTGAGCACCTGCAGAATTGAAAACAACAGTGCCCTTTTCGAGCGCAGCTTGAACATCTTCAAATGTCATCCGTGCTTCTTCGAAACTTTGACCACGGGGGTTAGATACGGTTGTCATCTGTTATTTTCATTCAAGAAATGCAACGAGAACTAATGTCAATCAACATGACTCCAACACAGAAGCACGATCTATTTCTTCAGAAATTTATCTTCGCACAACTTACCTTCCATCCTTTTCGATTGTCAGTTGTTCCGCGACCAGCATCAAGAAAGTCGGCATCGACGGCTTTTGCCAAATCATCAAAAGAAAAGTAAGAACCAAATTTGGCATGAACAGCTTCCAAATCTTTTGCTTTCAATACAAATGGTTGCCCTCTTAATCCGAGTGGATTTGTTTCACGGATCGCTGCGAATACGGAGTAAAATTGACCTTCTTCATCTCCCAATCCAAAGTCTTCTGCCCATTGAGAACCTTCTACTTTCTTGCTTTCAATCTTTTCAAGAATAGTCGATACCAATTCGGAAGAGGACGATGATTCAGTTGTAGGAGCTACTGTAGCACATCTATTAGCTGTAATGGTATTTCCCCATGGTTTTGATGAAGGAATGACAAAAGCCGACACTGCCGGCAAAGCCCACAAGAACGTGAACCGTAGCTTCATGGTGCAAAGAACAAGTAGTGTAACAGCAGCTTGATCTTGTTGATTTTTATGTCGTAGTATGAAGGCTGCAACAAGTTTCCTGGACGGACAGAAGCAGAAAGCAAGCGAAGCGCAGAGCGCAAAGGTCAAAAATATCGAAGTAGTCTATCAAAGTAAGGATGAAGTACGTCAGTCCACGCGTAAGCTCTGTCCGTCTGTTCGTCCAAATGTTGGGTGCGTGCTTTATTTTGTCTGTGTGGGTTTTCAAAAAACGTCAGAATAGAGAGAAAATCAAAAAATAGCCATCAGCAATCAGTGAGCAGACAAAACATTTTACCGGTAAAGTCCTCGGACCTACCCCAACAGCATCATAACTCTCTACTCACACGTAACATTCACTGCAATCCACCATGGTTCCCCTTACCTTTGCAACCTTCTATCTTTCATGGTTGCTCTTCAATGGTTCAGTTGAAGCATGGACACCAAATGCGATTTCTTTTAGGTCAAAAAGTATTCATAAAACTAACTTTCCAAACGTTTTCAAACATCCATCACTTGATACAACGAGAAATAATGAGCTATGCAGTACGACGTCGACTAAACTTTTTCAACTGAATGCAGCGACAGCTACCACAGAATTATCGGATGCAGCTGAAAAACTTGTGATTTTCAATTCCTTGGAACGTCAAAAGACTAAATTTGAAACTCTTATTCCTGGACAAGTATCCATGTATACATGTGGACCTACTGTATATGATAGTGCTCATGTAGGTAATTTCCGTGCCTTTCTTACCTACGACGTCTTGAAACGTGCATTGCTGTATCTTGGCTACACAGTCCAGCATATATGTAACTTGACAGATGTGGATGACAAAATTATTCAAAAATGTGATTCCACCAACACAGATGCTAAAACATTAACGAGGAAGTATGAAAAAGCCTTTATGGATGATTTAGATGCCCTTAATATTATTCGTGCGGATAAGTACCCTCGAGCAACAGAACATATCGATGAAATGGTGGAAATGATTCAAATGTTAGAAGGTAATGGACTAGCGTATCAAACACCTGAAGGTTCATGGTACTTTGCTGTGAATAAACAAGAAGGATACGGTAAACAACTTGTGAACCTTGAATTTGATGATATGGAGGCAACGGAACGTGTATCAGAAGAACAAGAACAAAAGCAATATGAATTTGATTTTTGTTTGTGGAAAGCCTACAAACCTGGTATTGATCGTGATGATATGACATGGGATACACCATTAGGGAAAGGACGTCCTGGATGGCATTTAGAATGTTCAGCCATGGCACGAAAGTATTTAGGCGATACTATTGATGTACATTGTGGTGGTGTTGATTTACGATTTCCGCATCATGAAAATGAAATTGCACAGTCCGAGGGTGCTACTGGTAATACATTTTGTAATTGTTGGGTCCATAATGGATTTGTGAATATCAATGATGAAAAAATGTCTAAAAGTTTGGGTAACTTTTTAACGTTACGTGGTGCATGTCCCAAGGCAGATGACGTCCGTGCCTATCGATATCTGGTGGTTAGTTCACAATATCGTAATCCATTAAGCTTTACAGACCAGGCCATGAGTGCTGCTAAAGGTGCATTGAAACGCATGGATAAAACGAAACAAGAAATTGATGCTGTATTATCCAAGGAAGACAGTAGTAGTAGTAGTAGTAGTAGTAGTAGTCCTTCAGCAGGTGCTGAGAGTGAAATTGCTTCTAAATTGATTCCCGCACAACTTGCTAATTTTGAAGCAGCCTTGTTGGATGATTTGAGTATGCCACGTGCTGCAGCATCCTTGTTTGCTTGTGTGAAGGCAGCTGAAACTGAATTTAAAAGAATTAAAAAGGCTGAAAAGGATGGTAATGAAGCTTCACCTCCATTAGACATGGAAGGTCTACGGGCTGTACGAGATGCTATAGAACAAATGGATAAGGTATTTGGTATCTTTTACACAGTACCACTTACAGAGGAAGAGAAAGAAAATGAAAACAACGAAGACAGTGGTGATTTGGTTGTTCCTGATGAAGTGATGGAATTGGTGGTACAAAGAACAGCTGCCAAGGATTCCAAGGAATGGGATCTAGCAGATTCTCTTCGAGCTAGGATTACAGAACTAGGGTTTGTAGTGAAGGATGTCAAAGGTGGTGAACCCATTGTCAGTAGAGTAGAAAATTAATGATTAGTCATCCACATTCATTGAATCCCAGGAAACTCTCAAATCTCTCTTGGTATTGTAGGCACATGCATTCTTAATTACCATTAGAGATGAGGTTTTTTGTAGGAATTGAAGACACTCTCAGTACACAGACGAAATCAACGCCAACAAAAGCTTGTAAAGTGAGTTATTCCTAGAGTCTATATTCCTACCGGTACCTGGTACTAGTCCTATTGCACATCCATAAACACAGACACACAAATTCGAAAATGTTGAAAAAATTAAATATCGTGCGTTTGTCTGTCATCCGTTACTTTGGCAGAGAGCGAAAAGCTTCGAACCTCAGCGAAAATCCGCATCTGAAATCCCAAAAATCATTGCACAGATCTCTGCCATCAAGAAGCTCATCAAGTGTGCTTAACCGCATTTCCATTCCTCTACCCATTGTTGTTTTCACATTACTCAAATACAATGGCGGACGAAAAGAAAAAGGAAGAGGAAAAGAAAGAAGAAATTCCTAAAAAGGAGGGAGAAAAGAAGACCGAAAAGAAAGCTCCGGAACCTCCGTTGGAAGCCGCGGCTCGACGATTAGATCGTTTGTTGGGTGGGTCTAATAACAAGGATGCATATTCGAATCCCAGCAAGGTAGTCAAAAGATGGTTGGGTACTGCATCGGGTGCTGCGGGAAAGGCTACACTAGAAGACATATCTGCAGCTGCAGATAGTATGTTGAAACCAGAACAAAAGGGACGGGAATTATGTATGAATCTTGCCCATGTCGAGCAAGTCCAAGACATGGAAACCGAAGAGGAAAAGAAGAAAGAAAAAGTTCCCAATAAACTTTCAGATGCAGCTGCAATGGAGGTCGAATCGTGGCTTATTAGTTTGGCTGTCCGTGTCTTATGGAAGGAAAAGAAATTTACAGAAGCATTTGAGCTTGCAGGACAGGGCATTGTCATCCTTTTGGAAAACATTGAAAAGCCTCAAAGTAATAATTCTCTCTTCCCCTTGCTAGCTCGTCTTTATCGTTATCGCTCCCTAGTTGCAGAATCCTTACCGCCTAATCCAACTATGCGACAAGATATGGTCCATGCTCATGGTGCAGCATGTTTAAGACGTGATTCAGATTCTCAGGCAACTCTTCTTAATTTGCTCCTACGTGACTTATTGGCTGATTCTCAAGTCGAACAAGCACAAAAGCTTTTGGAAAACTCCAACTTCCCCGAAAGTGCATCAAACAACCAATTGTGCAGATACTTGTATTACTCTGGTCGTATCCAAGCTCTCCGATTGGAATATACGAGTGCATTCTCTAACCTTAGTCAGTGTCTCCGTAAGGCACCTTCACATACAGCACTTGGATTTCGTTTATCAGCACAACGTTTACTAGTTGTCGTTCAATTACTCATGGGCGAAATTCCAGACAGACATATATTTATGCAAGAAGAAATGAAAGCACAACTGAAACCCTACATGGCTATCACTCAAGCAGTCCGCAGAGGTGATTTGGCAGTATTTGAGCAGGTTGTTTCTGAAAATGCTGCACGTCTTGATGAAGATGGCACTCATACATTAATTTCAAGATTGGCACATGTTGTTGTCAAGGCTGGGTTACGAAAGCTACATATTTCATACAGTCGTATTTCCTTAGAAGATGTTGCCAATCGTTTAGGTTTGCCTTCGGCTCAATCAGCAGAATTTGTTGTTATGAAGGCAGTGAGAGATGGTGTATTGGATGCCACCATCCATCATGCAGAGGGATATGTACAGAGTCATGATTTAGTAGATGTGTACGCCACTGTAGAACCATCGGAAGCATTCCATAGACGTATTGCTTATTGTCTCACGACACACAATGATGCTGTAAGAGGAATGAGGTACCCACCTGATGCATACAAAAAGCAACTTGAAGCAAGCCGAGGTGAAAAAAGAAACGATGATAAGACAGATGAAGAAGTTGCTCAAGAATTGGAAGAAGAAATGGACGAAGATGAATACTAGATGATAATAATACATAACACACTATCATGCTTGTGAAAATGATGGGACAGATTCTCGAATGGAGATGCATCCAGGCGTAGCAGCATCGCAGCCACTTTGTTTTGATAAAAATGGGATCACAAAAATTAAAATAGCAGGACATACAATGCGTCATCGTCATATAATTTTGCTGGTTTCTTCACTTCTTCTTTTTAATGAAACGCAAGTGTAGGCTTAAGCAAGGAAAATCAGTCCTTGTATGTCCTAACAAAGAATTTAGTTTATTGGCTTTTGTAGAGTTAGCAGAGCCTGCCAGGTTGTAGGCGGGAGTTCATCGTGCCTCAAAGTCTTATGGACTTCTTACATTCTCAGCATTGCTTTTATGTTTGTCGTCTTTTCTGTTTTATTTTTCGCATCCTCCAAACTTTTTCCATGAGTCATATTATAATTATTATTATCATCTGGTTCGTCATTTTTTAATCTGTGCGTTGTTTGAATGCTCCTACTCGTGGTCCAGCTTCATCATTAGGATCATTTTTTACTCGGTCATTCAAATCATCATCAGGTTCTGAAAATGCTGATATGACATAGGTTGCAATCACAATGTTAACAACTAAAATTGATACACCACCAGCCCACATGGTTGGATCTTGTTTATTGGCAAATACTTCCATGGCAATAAAAAATGTTATAAGTGGTAGTGAAAACATGGCAAAAGTTGCAATACCAAGTTTACGGCCCACTTCTCTATTTTGTTCTTCGAATAATCTAGGAGGCATTGATAAGGGAGGATTTGTATATGAAAAAAAAAGGGAAAATACAAACACACACGACACATGTTAGAACACATGATGTTTAAAAAAAAGTCATATATTCGAGCATTCTGCTAGTAAACGACGTCATTTTTATGACATGCATACATGATTTTGACTACGATACTTACAAACTGAACCCTGAATCATTGGCTGCCATGATTGTTCTAAGTCTATATATATATACGATTTATATTATACTTCTCCACTTGCACTCGTTCCACTAACTATGATTTGTTTTCTTGTCGTTCTGGGTGTTGTGCAGTAGCAAGTGAGGAGCAGTAACACACACACTTTGTCGTCCACCTCTTGTATAATACCTGGTACAGATTTTTTTAGGTTTTTTTGGTCACCTTCCAGACAAGAGATAAACCGCTCACTCCTCTTGGTCATTTTTATATTATATTATTACAATACAACTAATCCTATGGAGTCGAGTAAAGTCAAGTCATTAGGAATAGAACTAGTAAGTACTTGGGATCTACGGTACCAGTTAAAAACCGTCCAGGACCACCAATTTGTGCATGTGTCTAACCTGTTATAACTTTTAAACCATTACACCGTTGATCTTGCTTCAAATAGATAACTTGTAGTAAAACGTATAATCTAGACGTCTATAGCATCAGGTTAGTGAATTTATCAATGCAGTACAAACCTATTTTGGTTAACAAGTGTCCTATTTTTGCATTTAGTGATCCTGGACAGAACCCAGTACAATCTATGAAAAAAATGTACTGGCCCCAGCAAGTCATTTTTCAGACACATAATCTTGGGGAAACCGGCTCAGGATATTGAACTATTGGAATCAGAGTATCACCAGCTTTGATGTGCCCTTAAGTAATAATGTTTTTTAATGACTTTTATTTGGTGGTGTAAATTATGAGCTTGGTTTAATCTGGAGAAGATCCAGCAATTTAGTAAGAAGTAAAGATTCAGGAAAATCTTGGTAAAAGGTAAATTGGAGTCCATCTGCTTGTCCACACAACAACCATCTGTCCTCAAGAGTGTCCCACACGAGTGTAGTTCATTTGCTTCTCAAACTGTCCTGTGTGCATTTGTAGTATGGCATTATCCGGTGAATGTTAACTGTCTCCTCTATGATGTCTCTACAGATGCATACAGTACCATTTGTAAATACTCATGAAAACACACTAGGACACATTGTTGTAGTCTCTTCTTGGGTATGTATATTTTACCTTCAAAGTGTACAAGAGGTTCTCCTTCAACTTCTGTAGTCATGAATGTACCAGGTTTTGTGTTTTGCATTAGTTTCCTAAGCATTTAATCTTTTTGTTGGTGCACTTTAATTAATGGAGGGAACACTGTTTCTTTGATTTCCTGTTGGGTAATTGGATACACTTCCATGATATTGATGAGCTCTGGTACTGAGTCATCATCATCTGCCCATCTTGCATCTAGTTGTGAAAGTGCATCAGCAATGACAGTTTCTTCAACTGCAAAATGGACAAATTTTGCATCGAATTCTTCTAGCATAAGTTGCCATATACATTTGTGCTCACTAGCAAATCTATTGTACAATATGTTTTTATGGTCCATGTACTATTAGCTTTTGACCCCATTGTATGTTATAGAACTCCTTAAGTGTCTCTACTATAGATAGTAGTTCTTGCTCACGAGTAGTATACTTTTTCTGAGCCTCTTAAGTTTCCTACTGTTGAATGCAAGGAGCTTATCTGCACCTAGTTGGTAGTTACTTGCATCAGTATATATATGGAATTCTTTTTCAAAGTCAGGTAATGCTAATAGCATTTGTCTACTTATGACTTCTTTTATCTTTTCAAAGGCTCTTTAATACAGGTTTTCCCATACAAACTTGGCCTTGTTTGATACCATAACTGTTAGTGGGACTAGGATGTGGCTTCTTTGTTGCCACATATCATGATTGTAGTTAACCATACCTAAGAATTTCCTTAATTGGCATTTAGTCTTAGGAGGCTCTAAATGTTGTATGCTTCCACTTTCTTAGATTATGGTTAGATACCTTTACAAGTTAGCCAGTAACTGGGATACTTGATTTGTGACATGGCAAAATGTGATTTGTTGGCATCAACTATGAAACCAGCTTTAGTTAGGTGGTCCAGTAACACACCAACCTTGGCTACATGGTCTTTGTACATGGCACTAGACATGATTAAAATATTGTCTATATATGCTCATGCAAATTCTAAGTTGCCTAAGACATCGTCCATGATTTTCGGAGAGATATCAGGGCTGTTGGTGATACCCATAGGTAGGCATTTGTACCTGTAGTATTAGCCCTATGGTAGGATTGAAGTGCACAGTTCCTGTGATTTCTCATCTAAGGGAATGTGATAGTAACCCATACTTAGATCAATCATGGTTGCATATTGAAATCCATCTTGTTTTTGTAGTAGATCAGCTATTTTTGGTGACAGAAATGGTTTCTGCATAATTTCCTTGTTGAGTTTATAAAAATTGATTACGATACGTACATCACCTGTTTTCTTTGGTACAACAAATATGGGAGCTGCCCATTCACTGTGGTGGTTCTTTTCTAAAATACCTATTGATTCTAGCCTATTTATTTCCCATTTAGTGGTACCTTCTAAGGAATAAGGCATCAGAAATGGCCTGGCATGGTATGGTTCTGCATCAGGTTCTATTTCTAGCCTGATTGGTTTTATCCATCAGAAAAGGATATCTGTTCAGTCTTGACATGAAACTGAGAGATTTAAGT
>WKLE02005392.1:5187-16028 GCA_014885115.2 Asterionellopsis glacialis | reverse complement strand
ATCATCATCCAGGTTATCATGGTGTTCTCCATCGCTGTTGATATCAAGATCATCAGGTACCACTAAACGACCCATGTCATCGAACTCCATTGCGCCACCATCTTCCATATCACTGTCACCATCGTTGTTGTCGGCGAAACGAACACTCTTGGCCATTTTAGGGTCCAACATATCATGGACCTCCACACCCGTTTCAGCTCGAATTCGAGGACCTGAAGGTGCTGCTCCCATAGCTGCCGTATGTTGTGATCGCCCACTTGCCTTGGTAGAAGCAGCAATACTTCGTGCTTTTTCATACTTTTCAATAGCTGCAGTCCTCTGACTCTTGCCAGATCGACCAGTCATCTTTGTGAATCCTGTCATTCCTGTCATGAGAGTTCGACCATCATCTGAATCTTCTTCATCTGATTCCATCATATCATCAAAGTCGTTATTTGCTGCTTGACCGTCAGGTCTTTGTGCGGCCTTACGACGTTTGGCACGTTCGTCGAGCTTTCTCATGTGTGTCAGCAACCTGGTGTCGCCCTCAGGAACTAAGGGCATGAGAGCATCGTAACCATAATTTCGTACAAGTTTCTTGAGAATAATCTTAATCTTGGCGCGGAAACGATCCTTACCCCTATGAAATTTCAACATACCCTTAACCAAATCAGGTAGGAGAGGTTCTAGTTGTTCCGCAGTCATTGCTGCAACACTAACTCTCACAAAGCCAACTACACTTTTGATTACTTCACGGGCATTCTCATCAAACAACACGATAACAGTTTCCAAAAGCGATGGAAGGAGTGTCTGGACCTCAACATCATCTCGGGCATATTCAAACACAAGACGTGACAATGCCATGACTGCGGCAGACCTCATATGTGGAGTTTGAGCACCTAGAGCTGCTAATACAATACGGAAGTATTCCAGCATGTTACTACGGACGGATGCCATAGATAGCAATAGCTGGTATGCAGCTTCACGTGTTTTGCCATTTGAATCTTTCAGACAAAGGAGAACTTCAGGAACTACCTTGGGAATAACGTCCTAAAAGGTGGTAAAGAAATGGACAAATCCAGATGTTATTAGCGAGGTGGCAATTTCGTACCCTAACTCCGATGCATCAACTTACCATTTGTTGCTTGTTGGAATTCGAAAAACCCTTCACAATGACAGTCATACACTTCAAACGCATATGTCTTGCCGATACTTGACATGTCATGATGGAACCAACAAGTAAATCAGTGATTTCCTCAAGACGGTCAGATGCGGTTGCAAAACTGTGATATCGCTGACAAATCTCAGCCATTACCTTGTAAGCACGTTTTTGCACGCGAGCTTCAAATTCATCAGTTCGAATCAAAGGCTTCAATGACCTATACAAGAGTGATATGCTCTCTTCGTCCAATGCTTCTGAAGCTACTAATGCCTGAGCTAACCCGAGGAGTGTACAAATTTTTTCAGACTCGTCGCTCTGTGATTGTGTTGAGGCCAATAACCGATGCATAATCTTTTTGAATAATGCTTGTAAAAATGGTTTTGGGGCCAACCGACATAATTCCGCAATGGCATCCGTTACACATTGTACCTTCTGTGCATCTTGGGACATCTTATTCTTTTCATCCTTCTCTTCAGTTTCCATCTCATCGCTACCAGTTGCTTCTGTTGATTTTGTACCTGTGCCTTGAAGTGTTTCTACTAACTTAAACAGGGCAGGCAATAACTTCGTCGATGTTTGCGCTAGAATTTGCGCATCTCCCTGTGCAAACTCACTATCGTCGCCATGGATGCGCTCCAATACACCAGCAGCAATCACTTTGAGACCACTGCAAATGATTGTCTAAAATGAAAACGAAAGGTAATAACACATAGTAAGTGCATTTTGTACGCAAACGCATACGATAACATCCCAACTTTGGACTATCAGTCAATAAATACTTACCACAAGTTGCGGATATCTTGTATCACCAACAGCCTTTACAAGTGTTTTTTGCGCTAATGGTGCAAAACTATCAGAAATGTCCGGTGGATTTTGGCAACAACAGGGAAACAAATTCCACAAATCGACAACGCGTGCTTTCTGAAATTGCTTTTCTTGTTTTTTACCAGTGGCACCCTGCATGTCACATTCTCTGGCCAATGACAAAACTTTTTGTTGGAAAAACTCCAAACTTGGATGAGATGCTGAATTTGAAGATGATGTTTTCAACAAGGGTAGCAACCAAGACCGTTCTAGAGGGATGCCCCCTGCAGTAGGCGTTGCTTTCTGGTTTTTGCTGGTGAACTTGGCTGGTGTACCAGAATTGTTCCAATCAATCCAATTCCAAAAGGTTTCAATTCCAACAGATTGAATGATACTTCCTAAACATTCTTCAATAGCTTGCTTCGATTGTTCGTTATCCTTGACACTGTTATGCAAGTTGACAAGATCCGTTACGACACTCTTACATGAGCCTTCGTAGGGTCCAACTAGGAAATCTACCAACAAGGCTAGTGGTGCCAAAGTACACGACCATGTTGATCGGAATACCAATTGTTGTTGCTCTAACAAATGTTGTTTCATCACATTCATACAACTTAACCAACATTGCTGTTGGTGCTGCCCATCTTGCTTTTGCTTTCGCATTGATCGAAAGGTTTGCGTCAATTCTACCATGAGATCCTGCGCGATACTGGATACATCAGTCTCCATGGCGCTTTCGGGGCGTGCTAGTTGTAAAATAACTTGAACACCCAAAGGTAGGAGTTTGTGCCCTACTTGATTATGCTGACTTTGTGATGACACCAATAAGCGTTGACATGCTACCAACATGGCACGACCATACAATATTTTTCCGGAGCCGCATACTGCCTCATCGGCAGATGCAAACACAGTCGTGGGACGACCCTGTACTAAACTAGCTACAACCCGTGCCGCAAATCCATCCACTTCATCATTATTATTACCCATTTCATCTTCATCGCTATGATGTTGATCCAATACTACCAGTAAGACTGACAAAAGACCGTTGATAGTCACAATTTTCGATGTCATGTCGCGTTTAGGTGGAGCTGCAGCTACAAAGTCAGAACTAGTATTGTCTTGTGGAGTTTGTTGTTGCAATAGTACCATCAGAAGTTCCATGATCGTATCCCGGATCTTTGGTGTATTAATATGCACAATACCTTGTTCCATAAATGCACATAAATGTAAAAGATCGGAGTTGTGATGACCATGTTGATTGTGTGTTTTGGAAGATTTTTGTACCTGTTTCTTAGCCCGCGCAAAAGTGGATAGTGTATAAGCCAAAATAGTTTTCATAAAGGTTGCATTTGGTTTCGATGCACGCAACAATTCCAAGGCGCCCTGATGTGCAGCCTTTCGCACTTTCGGACGTTTGTCTTGAAATAAGGTAAGCAATGTTGCTTGAATGAATTGTTGGACTGCAGTTTCATCTGTTTGAGGAGAGACACATTTCATAATTTGTGTCGATGCTCGACATGTTGCACGGAGTGTCGCATTGAGTCCACCCAATTCATCATTTGTTTCCTGTGTACTAGAAACCGCTTGTGTCGAAGCAACCAAGGCCCGAACAACTCGAGAGGTAACGGCAAACGTTGCTTGGAGGGTATTCTTGGCAACATGGGGTACTGTAGCACATAACAACTCCAACAAGGCAACCTGTGTCGAGAAATCTGGTTCATCTGAAGACAGGGTCCCCTCTAGGGCTGAGACAGTCGATGCATACACACTGGCCGGGGAAGGTTTATCGGGTGTAGCCGATGAAGCCACATCTACTACAGCACATGTGACAGCTGCCAGTCGAACCGAACGAGGATCACGTTTTCCAGATAAATTTTTGAGTTCTTCCAACACATTCGAGAAGGAATGTTCAAGTTCCTTTTCATCATGGAAATGGTCATCCATGATGCCGTCTATCGACTTTTGTGACTTTTGAAAGAGAAAAAAATCCTTTTGACTTGGTCCGGTAGATGTTGTTCTTGCCGCGGCGATGTCCTTGCGTGGGAATTGTTCTTTTGGCGTTTCGCAGCTTTCCTGGGACTCTCTCGGTGGGATGGAAAGATGACAAAAAAACACAAACAACATTTCTCATGGATGGTCCTCAAAAATTCTGCCGAGCGAAGGGCAGGCTTTCACAATCGATTCAGCGGACTAATTACTGCTGGAATAGCGACGGTCTCCTTCTGTGTGTATAATACCTGGTAAATACTTGGTATAATAAGTCTCTAGAAACTAGAGTTGCGAGCTTCCCTACGATGTGTCTTCGTGCATATCATACAACATAGCAACCATAACGGTCGGTAAATATGACGCAACCTTGGCGATTTCGAAAACACAGAAATAAAGCGCACTACGTAGAACCAGCTCGATTTATTTTGCCAGGAATATTACGAACGGACGAATTCAGAATTGTTTTGTTATGCTTGTTATGCTCATTATTATAATTATTATGTTGTTTTGGATTACGCACCTTGCCTGGCCAACTTGTATCGCTTAAATAACCAGAATTATGAACTGGGATTGAAGTGAAACCATCTGCCTGAGCCAATTGAAAACTGTCCATAAAATAATAAAAACTTCAACGCTTCTCGAAAAGCTAATAAAATATAAATTCGGAATGAAGATCAATACTATCTTAAGTAAGAAAATCGAACGGGTGCAACGGTAGGATTCTACGAGTGGAATTAGTACACAAAATCTCTCCCAAACCTCAGCTTTGTTCTCCACAAGAAAAATCTATACCGGGAGCACTGCGGAAAGAACTCTCAATTCAATTTCCTGGTCTAGTACCAGGTAGGAAATTTACTGCAGTGGGTACTAGTATGTGACAAGCAGGAGGAAAGGTTCCCTACAAAACTTGAGAACGCGACATCAAACATCAAGACGACGCGGAGAGACAAAACAAGCGATCGGAGAACACCACGGCTTTTTCAAACCCGTCTCAAAATATATCTTTTGATCTGCCGAAAAAAATCAAACTTCGCTTTCAAAACGCTGACCATAGAATTATCCGACGTCGACACCGATAAACCATTCAGTTACAAGGGACGTCATGTACAAAAATCAGTATCAATCCCATGCCGATAGAACGCAAGAACGCGGTGACCAGTCACAGTCATCCATGATTCGAAAAGTGCGTTCTTTAGATTTTGCAGCACTGAAAAAACTTTCACAAGATAACCTTGTCAAGCACAACAAATTAGAGAATAACGTGATAGCATCGAAGTTTAGCTACGATGCTCATGCCGGTCGATTTAGCGTTCGGTAAGTTCCGTAGTCATGTCATTCTTGGTTGCTTCGTTGCCGCGTCAAAGCATCGGAGTTTCGGCGCAAACGAATTCAATAATAGGTTATGAGGTTACGCTGCTGACACTTCGGTGTCACTGCGGGAGTGATCTGTTATGAATTCAAAGTGATTTTGCAGTACAAATCCTACCTGATATTCGCCCTATGACGTGTTTTTCCTCACAAGTGCTTGTAATCACTAGATTGGCTGGATGGCCTTGTCTGGTTGCAATTTTTTGATCTGACGTGTGTTGAGGCTTTCTGACGCCACTCTTCTTTTACTAACGGCACTGTCAACCCTTGAATTTCTCTCTTTTGTTTTTGACAACCTGGACGTTACTGATCGCTTTGCTCTCTCCTCATCAGGCGACGATCGAGAAGGAATCTTCCTGAATTATCATTCCCGGAGTTTGAGGACGAATTGGACATTAGCCGTCATTCGGACTGCAGTAGAGCAGCTTCGGAAGCTGCTAGTGAACTATCGTCCTCATCGACCAGGGCCACCATTACCATTTGGAATATGATTCGTGGTCCCAGAGCGGTTGGGTATTTGTCAGTCATGATGCTTCTCATTGTGACGCTTTCCAATTTTGCTCTTGGATCGGTACATGCTCAACTTCATCAATTGGAAGCCCCGTGGGAATATGACTCTCTCTCAGCAGATGTAATCAGACCACCATTTTCCTATAAAAATAGCCACTCGCCTCTTCCGCAACGTAATCGCATGGGGCTGGGATCGGCAGCCATTTCGTCTGTTACCACAGCACTCAGTCCAATTCTACCTTTTACTGGTGGAGTTGATTTAAGAAGAGAGGAGCATTGGGACGTGCAAAATAAAGGAGGCTGGCTGCCAACGCTCACAAGTGTCGTCGATCAGGTCTACGATGCTTTTGGTTATGACACGACAACCAAGACTGCTCTCAATATTCCTCGTGGTGGATCGAAGGAAGCACAAATTTCTAGCAGTGTCATTCATCAAATCAAAAATAAGAAACCCAAAGTTCCACCGACACCAGCATTGTCCACTGCTGAGCCGTTTTTGTCTCACGAGGACATTTCAGACATGACTCTATCGGATGTGACTACTGCCTTTGAATATGCAATTGAAGCCCATCGTGAAGGATTTGATGAGACCAGATTCTATAGTACTCTTTCTCCCAGAATGAAAAAGGTTGTAGCTGCTATGGATGCTGCACAGAAAAGATCGCGAGGTAAAGATGTCCTCCCAGCAAAAACCAAGCAGAGAGAAGGTGCAGATGACCTTGGTGGTGGTGACGTAGATACACTCCAATTTTGTGCTGCAATGAGGATCTTTGCCGAATGGAGAGTTTTGCGTCAAGTCCCTGATGGATACAAGGGATACGCAGTGGGAATGAACTTGGGCCATAAAGATGTTGTTCAAAACATTGTTAAGATTGAAAATGCTGTTCATGACTGGATTGAACATCAACGACAAATTCAGCAAATGCAAGCATCCTTTGAAGGTGAATCAGAGGATACTGAGCCATTACGAAGTCCCACACTCCGAGAATTGCTGGTGCACGAAAAGGAGTTGGAAGTTCATCCAAAGTTACCCAAACTTAAAGAAAAGACTGCTGCAATGGGCCTCTTGTGGGTTCGACGTCAGTTATACTACCAGACCAAAGTATTTGCCAACGTGTTACAAGTACCCGATGTATATCCCGATGCATCTCAAGCTGTAGCAGCTGCTTATGCTGAAGTGTATGACAAATATCACGGATGGGCTGTACAAAAGATTTTTACCTATTCCTTCCAGGCAGCTCCTCAAGTTGAACTTATTTACAAAGTAATGAACCCACACTACCTTCAAGAAGTGTTGGAGGCTGCTAAGAACATGCCCGTTGAAGAAGAGGATCAGGAAGAAGAACCAGTGGAGAGTGTTGAAAATGACGATATAGCTGATATTCCTGATGAATTCAGCGTCTCTACTGAGGAACCTGGTGTAGTCGAAGAAGCTGGAACAGAAACCACGGATGAACCCGTCTGCGATGACACTGCCAATGTTGATAACGGCGACGAGGATTCCAACCCACTTGAAAGGTTTGGAAACCATGTTGCACAGGAGTGGGACAAGCTTGGCAAACATATTGGTGGTGAATGGGACAAGCTTGTGGGCAATATTGTTAACATTTTTGACAAGAAGTCTAATTCCAAGGACAATAAAAATATGAATGTGCGAGGAGGAGATAGTTCAGGTGGTGAAAATACAATATCATTGGAAGGTGAAGAATTGGACCAATATGTGTCAAAAGAAATGTCTAAGGATGCCCACAAACACATTGTAAATTATTTGAAAATGGCAGAACCTCTTTTGAACGATTTGGCAGATCTCTTTGATGAGCTTGATATGGACGATCCTACAAAAGTATAATTATTTGCAACAAGATCACGATGCTATTAGGTTTTGCTGCAATGCATGTTGTGCACAAGAAACAGCATAACACACTTTTACATCTTTGAACCTTTGGTTATTTTTGAATCAGAATTTTCTTTTGTACAATAGAAATAGAGAAAATGCTCCAATTAAGTTCTGATTTATAATTACAACCGTCTTTTCGACTTTTAGGCAAATCTATTCTTCGTTTGTTGCTTTTGAAACAATTGTAGTATGATTGACCTGAGTGCGCAACTTGGCGAGATTCTGGCCTCTCATGCTCTAACAACTACTCACTTACAATACCGATAATTTGATTGGTGGATCATTGATTTTTAGGTATTCTACGATACAGTCAATATTCCATTAATAAAATATGAAGTTGATAAGTTGATAATAGCTCCTCCGAAGTTTGGTCTTCGCGATTTGAAAAATGCACCCTCTTTTCAGCTGACTGTTAGATGAGGGAGAAACACCACAGTCGATAAGTACAACGTGTTGATAGATGTGTAATAGACGTAGCTGGGCCTGGTATTGGCAACATATCCATTGAAATCTTTTGTAGCATTTCACATTTTTCTATATATTTATACATGGAACATTATGAATCTTCCACTATTTTTTCACTTAGATGTACATTTCAATATGAGTTGTCAACTAAGGCTAATCCAAATAAGCCATCTTCTAATGATGATGACAATCCTTCCTCAGTGTCGGTGTATTGGTCATCATCTTCTTCTAGATCAAAACTCCATTCTTCCTGTTTACTCCTTTGTGTTTGTAGCGGGATAAGGAAATCAAGAACTTCATCGTCATCACGATTTTCCTGTGTCGCTTGTTGTTTCGACTTTGATTGCGATAGAAGTGGTGGAGGTGGTGGAGGTGGAGGAAGAGGTGAATTATTCGATGAGCTCTTGTTTGCACGTTTCAATTTTCTTGAATTTTTGGAAACGACCTCCCTGCTTCTCTTTGTGGATAAGGGTGACAGTGGTGGCTTTGTTGATTTGTTTGGCATGATTTCCTTAATTTCTAGTGTATCTTTCTTCGTTAAAGTATTTTGTTTGATGGTGTGCTGTACTTCCTAAAGTGTTCGTCACAAGATAGTACTTGGTATGAGTGCAGCAGTCCTCGTTTTTTTTGGCAGATGTTTGTGCAACTTGTTGTTTGGAGTCTGCGACAGAGACAGTGCCTGTACAAGAAGATGAAAACCGTTTTTTGTGGTGTCTTCTCTTTTTGCATAAGGACCTCCAATCCCGAAAAGATCTCTGCCAGACAAGAAACGGGAATCCAGAGTCACTCACGATTGAAACCGTCGACCTAAGGCACGATCCTTCACGACTGCAGACACAGCCAAGTGCGTCCGGTGCTACGTCTACACTTTATACTGCCAGTGAACTAAAATTCATGATACGGCAGACAACAGATCACACCAACATTGTCGTAGTAGAATTGTATTGATATGAATGTAAATACAGTACCTGTAATAAAAAATAATGTTAGCATGCGAAAGACAGAGTTCTTGCATGGAGGCCTCGCGATTCGCGAGGCGGGAAACCCCGGTAACGGAATGGATGTATACCTACACTACGCAATACATAAATAGGAAACGAAAAGGACCAGACTACCTGGTATTCAGTAGGCCTAGTATAGCATCTTGCGAGTACCCTGTACTGCAAAAAATATTCCAATAATCGAATCCTTTCTTTTGTGATCCGCCTATTTTGCTGTTGGACAGGTAGGGGATAAATGTGGTTATTTATAGGTGGCTACTATCATTTCATATGTACTCTAATAATTAGGGATCATTGTGGTCGATCCCGTTTGCATCTTAAGAAGTCCGTATGGAGTGAACGAGATACCTAAAGATACAATAGAAAACATTACAAATGACATTATATGACCATAAAACTGGCGGGAATAAGGTCTCGATGAGAAATTTTTGGCATTCAATTAACGCCACTTTAACGTACGGATCAGTTGTTCAACCCAAAATTTATGCCTGTCTGGTTCAGAAGTGATTCAAAATGGATACCTAGAGGATCGTGGTAGTACGTTGTTTTTTCCCGTTTTGTGTTTCAAAGTATCTCATGATGTAAAATACATGAATTATTCGAAACTAAACAATATCATGGAGAATAGTTTCTGATGAAACTGGTTGAAATTCGTTCTTCTTGAATGTTTTACTTATCCACTTTCAATATTTTATCAAGGGTTGTTTAGCAACACTGCTTCAGAATTCCTCCTAAGGTCTTCGCATAAATTTAGCAAGAAAAGGCATTCAAATAAATTAGTAGCTTATTTATTACATCATGAATTTTCAACTTGTTTCTTCTTATTTCGGAAAACATGTTTTTGTTAATATATTTCAATATACAAAGGGCTTCTTTTTTCTTTTTTTTCTTTTTGCTACCTACGACAAGAAGGCCAATCCAAACAAACCGTCTTCTGATCCTTTTGACTTGAAAATATCGAATTCATCTGGCAGTGATTGAGGATTTGTCGATTGTAGTGCGTCATCTTTATAACTTCCAAGAGACGAATCATCATCGTCACTTCTGCTTCTTTGCATTCCCAGTGGTCTTGGACTTGGCGGTGGTGTATTGCAACGATAGTGGTGGTGGTTTTGTATCTTGCTATTCATACTCGGTGTCGGAGGTCGTCTTTCTTGTTGTGATGGTGATTCTGGCAGAGGCAATGTTGTTATTTGCTTGATTGTCAGAGTACTGTTCTTCATGCTTGATGACTTTACGTACGGATCTTGTATCATTGATTATGAAGATGCTTGAGAAGCAATGGATGTATTGGAACGTCCAAGTTGATTTCTTTAATATCGGTGCCTTGAATGGTTTGCTCGAATGATGTGTGAGTGGGCAAGAATTTCTCACCAGAAAAATATTTATGTCGTAGATGTGATGCCAATCGAAATTTTGGTGATGTCTCCGGGGAAAATTTTGGTGTTCAAGAGGTGAAGGCAAGGACGGCTATGAAGTCTACCAAGATTTCGTAAACATGCTATCTGTAGGATACCAATTGAGTAGGACAAAGAACTATCTTGAGATTGTCCTAGACATATTTGACACCAGTACTAAGGATCTATCTGTTGTGCTTACATGAATCCAGTACGTGGAAGGGTATGAAAACCTTTCATGATCCAAATTCAACGAGAAAGGCTTTTCA
>WKLE02005389.1:0-16000 GCA_014885115.2 Asterionellopsis glacialis | reverse complement strand
TACCCAACGTACGCAGTTCTACATACACGGTCATTGCTGTAGAGCCCAGTAGGTGGAATCTCATTTCACCCGAAAGGTATTTACTAGTCACAGGTATGATCTTCTCAACAAACATCCTGAATTCTGATGTCATTTCCACTGCTTCATTTCCTCGGTTGTTCCGATACGTTACGCGGAAGAAACCATGGCGACTGTTGCGAAATCACCACTGACAACGCCCATGGCCGCTTTTGTTGGGAGTGTTGCAACTGTGTTGACTTATCAGTTGTACAGGACCTTAGTGCGAGCAAAGAACGACAATGGCAACGAAGACCATAGGTGAGATGACGTCAGTTGTTGTTCTACTGTCTATTTTCAATCCCATTTCGACATTGTTGACTTTTTGGAAAGAATACTAATGCTTTTTGTATTTTATTATGAACTCCATTTGTTAATATTTGCAGTGTCACTATCACACTTCCTGAGTGGGCTCGTGATAATGCTATGTACGAGAAAGAGTACAAAACTGACGAAGATAGAATGGCGCTTGCTATTCACTTATCGGCCAAGAATGTTCAAGAGGGTACTGGCGGTCCATTCGGATGTGCCATATTTGAACGTGATGTGGCGACTGGGGATATGAAGCTTTTTTCAGTTGGGGTGAATCGTGTCGTTAATTTGAATAATTCCACTTTACATGGCGAGACCGTTGCAATCCAGATGGCACAAAACAAACTCAAGAGTTACTCGTTGGGAAAGGCTGGAAGAGAGAATCCAAAATCTAAGGTTGAGTACGAATTGTATACATCTTGCGAACCTTGCGTGATGTGTTTAGGGGCTACTCTGTGGTCTGGCGTTACCCGGTTAGTTTGTGGTGCTACGAAAGCTGATGCACAAGCTATTGGCTTTGACGAGGTAAGTGGATTCCCACCTTCGTATTCATTGCCCGAGATTTTATTCCGTACAAGTACCCACAAACAGGGGCGAACTTAATTCATTGTTTTTCTACCACCTGTTGTGATCTGCAGGGCCCTGTCTACGAGTCTTCGTATGATCATCTTAGAGAGGCGGGCATTGAGGTGAAAAGAGGTGTCTTGCAAAAAGAAGGGGCTGCAGTTTTGAAGAAGTACGGAGAAGAGGGAGAGATTTATAATGGTTCTTAGATACTTCAATTGTTGGATTGAGAAATACTTCATTATGAATAGGAAATCCCAGAAAATGCACGTAACAGTGGAAGCTACTATTTTTAGATTTTTTAGCTCTTTCTGTTTTACCCCCAATACTGAAGTAACATCACAGTATTGAAACCCTGTGTTTTCATTAGATCTAGATTTTGTAAAAATACCCAATCAAGTTTACTGATTATCAGGAAGTATCTGAAGCAGCATCAGCACAAAAGCTTCATAGCAATTGTGTACATATGTCAGCATACTGTATAAATGACTCAAAAAGCTTGATTTTGAGCTGTCAAAGGACTTTCTGCCATTTTCTCACCTACTTCCTTCTTCTTGTAATACTCCTCCATCGCTTGCTTATGTCTCTTCATATCTTGTTTAGCTAACTTCTGGTAGTATTCAAGCTTGTCTTTAGGAAGTGACCTCCACCTTTGACCGACCATTTGGGCAAGATTTTTGAAGCCAATCTTTCCGTGTGTCTTACGATGAGGTCGCCTCTTCTTCCCCGCACGATCAAGAGGTCTCATCAGCGCTTTGCACTTCGTTTTGGAGAGCAAATTTTGTGTGTTTGCTTCCCCCGCATGTTGTGTAGATTCTTTGGCTTCAGTGTTTTCTACTGACTGTTGATGGCTCAAACCATCGGTGCTGTCTTTGTCGTCATCATTGTTTTCGCCCGATATCTCCTTAAGAATGCGTTCACGTTCCTCAGAAAAGAAGAGATTATAAGCACTCAATGGACGACGAGGCATATCAAGGGGTTTCTTCTTGGTAGATCTCTTCCTTTTCTTCTGCGTCGTTTTATCTACAGTGACCGTATCTCCAATGATAAGCTTCTCTGCATTGTTCTTCATTTCTGGTAGTTGAGATATGAAAAGTGCGTCTTCTGGTATTTGCCCGAAGTCGACGTTGTGACCAGTCATGGTCGAATCAGGAAAGAAAGAAATAGCCTGCTGTTGTGGAATATTTCGAGAAGGATCGGCGATCGCCATAGTTGGAGCGATGTTGAACATTTGACCTGGGTGCGATATATTTTGCCCGGCCAGTTCCATCTGTTGTATCGGGGCAGTAGAATTAAACCCGATGTCATTGGACTGCCCTCCTTGGATGTGCATTATCGAATTTGAGGAAGAATCGGTCAATTCCTGTCTGTGAGAAAACCTTGACAAAAGCTTTCTAGCTAGCATCTCGTCCTCAGCGGATGAAGCATGGACGGCAGCTGTATCAGTCAATCCCTGCATATATGATTGGTTTGTTACATTCCTGTTTTGATCATCATAATTAGTTGGATTTGACATTGGCATCATGGCACGGTGATTCTCTTGCGGTTGGAAATTCATTTGACAGGTTTGAAGTGTGTTTCGACGAGACTGACCATTTTGGTTGTTTAGATTTGCCATACTCTGTTCTTGTCGAAGTTCCTCCTCCTGTTGCTGCAACTGTAAGAGCTGCATTAGTAAATCTCTGCGAGCGGAAGCCAACGATTCACCAGTATCATTGTTTAGCGCGTTTTGCCCTGTTGACATTTGATTAGAAACTGTATCCTCCGACCACATTGTGTAACAAATTTTAATTTATGTAGCGAGAGTATTTGGTGGCCGATAATCGCAATTCAATCATCCGGAATCCCAGAGGAGAGAAACAAGGAACAAAAAGAAAATAATAATTTTATGTTTTATGGGTTTACCTTGGGGTATTGATGATTGGTTGGCATTTTTAGCGGGCATAATCGATGTGCCTGACTAAACAACGGGCATAAGTAGCTTTACAAGTAGTCGTGATTATTAGGAAACCAACTAGCTATAAATAAATATACTGTCGGTCAACGTCACTATGACGTCTCCGATAAAAATAGCTTTTTACTGAATAGGGATATGCACAGAATTCTGGATGGTGCGACTCTTACGTTTCTGATGCGACATAATAAATGTTTCACAATTACATTTATGCCTTTCATATTCTGCGGCGCTCAATATTTCACTTCCTGTACTCTAGCTTTTCTTTTGCTCTCATTTACTTCAATGGAATGAAAATTGCATAATTTGAATAATAATATTTCTTCCTATATTGTCTTAAAAAAACAGCATCTTTTTTTTGTGTTTATTAATCATATTATGAATGAAGGAAAGGGGGGTTGGGCATACATATTGATAAAAATAGGTCTGGAAGTTGTAACCGTCTATGTACATTATTGCCTTATAATTTTTCTTACAATATACGTAGACCTTGTCTTTGTGATTCCTCATCAATTTTTAGAATATCTCCGATCTGATGAATTTTCCCGTATGCGGTACAGTATTGCATCAACAGCATGTGCGCATGCCTGACCACTGAACAGATACCGATACTGTGCTTTCTATAGAATATATTATATTTTCTATCTGCAATTATTGGTTATGATTATGCGAGTACCGGTAAACGGGGCATATATATTTTGGGAAAAGCGAACTCATTACAGTATACAAGGTACTGGACCATGGTTCATCGTAAAAAAATTGCAACTATCTTATGATAAGTAAAATGAAATACGAGTGGTCCAATTAATTTTCATTGAAATAATGTGACAAACTGACAGCCACATTATCATGTAACAGGTCTGTTGTCCAATTCAATTTTCGTACAGCGAATGTGAACATTATTAATTATCAATGAATGGAGGGGACATGAGCAAATATTGTTCTACTAGGATCTACACTACTGCAGAACCAGGGGACTAGGACCTCTAGACCCAGTGTACTACTACATTACCTGGAACCGGGAAAACAAAGAGAGTACCAGGTAAATAACTTTTCCACTGTTCGTGTTAAACCTGCGATCGTCAATGAAATATTAAACACAGTCCTGCAATAGAGGAGTGCTTGTTAGAGCCATTTCGTTTAAAAAGCTTGATTCACACGTTCAATATCAATTATCAATCGAATAAGTCTGAGGACAGTCACGCTATCAAAACGGAATTATTAATAAAGTTGGTTTTAGCTCTGACAGATTTTCTCTACTAAGATTTGCAACTCAAGCTAGGGAGTGAAGGACATTTCCCAACTGGTTGCCCCCCCCCCCATTTGATTTAAAAACAGGAATGAGTAGGTACCTACTAGATACTAGAGTAAAGAGTTCATTTTTTGCATTCCGGTAGTAAACGCCGTAACAATTTCTTTTAAAAACAGCTCACCCCCAACAGATGTAGTATGGCCACATACTGTGATTGGGGGGGTGGGACTGCCGTATCAGGAAGCTAGATGAATTTAGATGAATATTACCCTGGTGTATTTTCTTTGATTGCCTGACGGAGAAACTTGATAATTTCAAATATATCTATTCGCTGATCAGGATCATATTCCCAGCATTTTTCCATAATCTCAACAAGCTTACGTTCTCCGAAACTCCTTGTCCGATAACGTTCATCAATAAAGGCTTTCTCCCCTTTAATTATTTTTTTCTGAACGAGTTGATCATCTTCGTTGTCATAAAATACCCAGAGCCCCGTGAGAAGAGCATAAATATTATTTCCAAAGCTGTACACATCGATTTTTTCATTCAACTTTCTATCAGCAAACTCTTCTGGAGATCGGTACTATCGATGTTGATAATGGAAAAGGGTTTAAAGAGAAATTTCAAATGAGGATGAGGAGTTGTCCTAATCAGAAAAGTACAACAAAAATAAAAAAACGTTTTGCTCACATTTCCATATCCTTCCCCATTTCGGTAACGACAATATTCACGTTTTTCTTCATTCCAATCCATTATTTCTGCTCGATTGAAATCACCCAATACAAGTTTATCATCACGAGTTCGGAGCCATTGGCAAAGTTGTACATCATCATGTACAATAACTCCACCTTCATAGCCATGCAAATCAGCAAGAGATTCAGCCATTTCCAATGCCATTTCTAACTTTTCCATTGGTGTATAATCATTTTGTGGATTCACATCCTGTGAATCATTCAATTCTTTTGGATCGATGTAGCCGGATCCTGGAACAATGTACTCTTCAACTTCGTAAGCTATTGGCTCCACTGTAACTGATGTAAAGCAATGACCGTAAATATTGATGATCCTAGGTGACCGTGTCAAGCGCTCCATAATTATAGCATCTTTCTGTACATTAGTGAAATAATGAATGCCTGTATTATACTTCCACCGTAATTGTTTTAAAACCATACCTTCCTGGTGCGTGCTTGAAGTGATTGACCAAACATCTCTGTAGTACCCATGACTTTCAAATAAATGAACGACAGATTAGAGGTTTAGTTAAAACAAGTGAACTAAAGAGCACAGCATTTCAATTGATAGAACGAAACACAAAGTTCACTTACTTGAAATAGTATACATCGTAATCCAAAGTTTCTGGATCTTTCTTGATATCTGGGTCATGCGATCTACTTAAGTCGAATTCATGGAAATTATTACATACTGGATAGTAACTAAAGAAAGCCGAAAATGAAATTGTGAGTTACATTATCAGATAGATATTTATTTGCTGCAAAATAATTCTTGATGTATCGCAACATAAGCATGTGGTGTTCTCGTATTATCTATGTGTACTTACCTGCTCTTCCAGCTAGTACGCTTACATTTGTCGTTTGGATCCAAGTCATCATCAGGTTCGTAATCATCTTCCAAATGTTTATCTTTATCATAAATTTTCAGCAAAACATCTCTTTCTACTTCATATTTTTTATAATCATTAGGATCAATTTCACGTCGAAATGGTGTTCCGGGGGAAGAAACGGATGTATAGTAAAGGATGTCACCATAATCGGGTTTTCGATCTTTCATTTCTACTATGGGCGGAAGTCTTGATATGCTAGGAAAAGGCTTGGAAGGATACATCCAGCCTCCAATATCATCAAAATTAGAATAATCAAAACGTTTTATCAGAATAGGTAACCGGTCTAAACGAGATTGTCTACTCCATCCAACTACTACCGTTCTCCATCCGAGCCACAATAAGGACAGCGATACGCATACATATATCGAAGTTTGTATTAGACGAGAGTTGTGATTTCTATTGTTTGGGGCAAACGCTTGTTGATAGAATGGTAATTGTCGTGATTGTTGCTGCCTTCGTTTACCTCTAACAGCAGCAACAGCTCCAGCGCAATTTCGGCAACATATCCCCGCCGTTGTAGCCAAGCAGAGGCATGGATTCAACACAAATTTACCAACACCACAGGCATCCTTATACGCATTAGAGGCATGGTCCTTTCCATCGTCATCTGGATCATAGTAATCACCACTATTGTTGTTGTTTTGCGTAGTAGTTTCTGGGGATTTCTTTGGAGATCGACGTCGGCTTTTGATAGCTGTTGTGTCTGTCATTTGGCATTGCCTTCTTTCTCCTGTGCTATGTTTTCATGAGCTATAAAGGAAATTGAAATATATATGTAGTTGTTCTGCCACAATTAGAAGCGTGCTGCTGTAGATTTTGCTAGCTGTTGTGTTTACTTGTCTTTTCTCAAAACTGAGGGATTGTCGCAGTCCCAAAGTTGTGTTGTGACTTGTGATTGCGAAGGGTGTTGAGAGCCAAAGCAACTAGGACCTAACTCGCTTATCGCTTATTAATATCACTTGCAATATCAGCTATCTCATGCTTCTCAATTTTTTTGTCTTTTTGGTGAGGCGGAGAGTAGTCTACTGTACCAGGTATTTACGTACGATCTCGACAAGTAGGTCCTAGTCGTAGGAACTACGTACATACTGAACAACCATAATTTTCAGAGTTTGGCCCATGTGCTTCTCAAGAATTCTCCATACGGTTTTTGACCTGAAAAAAAAGAACGAGATGGAGACGGGACGTTCTTCACATCGGCGAGGAACACCAAATAAGATTGTGTAATTCAAAGGAATAAAATAACAAAAATCACACGTTGAAGAGAAGTGAACGACTTTTGATAAGTTTGTAAATTTAAATATTTGTTAGTGTCAACTTGCAAAGACCAAAAATTACAAAGTAATAGTTCACATAACTATTTTCTTTGAGTGAGTCATCAGTTAGTTGTTTGTTATGATGGACATGATTTTGCAAGATCTCAACTTTAAAATTTTAACAAATTGAATTGATTTTATAACCTCTATAGATTTTTAATGCTCTGACTGAGTTAACATCTAATTAAAATTAGTATTTCAAAAAAGCCTTTCGATGGATGAAGAAGCATTTTTTAACTTCCAAGATCAACCGGTTTACTCTGATGCTTGGTCTGCTATATCATCAGTAGCAGGTACTACCCTCAAGGACAACATATCCCATGATGAAGACACTGGAACTTATTGGGTCAAACTCTTGGAGTACCATGACTTTGATGGCAAGCAAAGTTGGTACAACTTCTGCAAACTGTTCAAAGCAGCAGCTGAAGGTGCTGGGCTAGCAGATAGCATTCAAGTTCAACAGATGGAAACCCATTTGAAAAAATAAAATGAGGATCCCAATTACAACACAGAAGTTCAATGCCTATTCAAGACCCTGAAGAAAACCACTGCCAAGGGATCAGCCAAAGGCAAGGTCAAGAATTTTTTTGACACAAAGGATGGTGCATTGACATATGCCTACCTCAAGGATTACTATGACCAAGAAGGAGACAAGAACCTATACTCACAAAATAGAGGCATGAACAAATACATTAGTACTTCAAGCAAAGACCTTTGCAAAAAGTTAGAGGAAAAAACTGGCAAGGCATTATCAGACAAACAGAAAGACAATTTCTTTATTAACAGTGTTAAGAACAGGGACTATGTAGCTGCAAAGGACATGTGTAACACCAAAGACTTTAGTACAACCATTCTGAACCTCAGATGAAAGGCAACCAAGTTATGAAAAGCATCCAGTATGTGCCAGCAGAACCAATATAACAAACAGCAAGACCAAGGCTCGGGAGGCACAGGATCCAAGTTTCAAGGCACTAAAGCCAGAAGGGGAGGTAGTGGCTACATGAAGCCCAAAGATCTCTGTCTTAGTGACAAGACTTGGGCAATGATAGAAAAAGAATCAAAAAGGAAATCCAATCAGCCCTGGACAACAAGAATAAATATAACAAATCACAGTATGATAAAGACCAAGCAGAAGACCAATGGGAAACAAACCAGAAAAGAACTACTGTAAATGAGAGGAGTGACAACCAAGAACAAGAACAAGGTCAAGATGATACAAGCTCTGGATGGACATTTGTAAAAGGACTAAACTGCAAATCCACCAGAAAACAAAACATGCAAAGCATCTGGCTAGCAAAAACTGTGGAAGCTGACCCTCATCAATATCTCCAAGCCGAGGGAATATCTTCCCATTAAATTCATTTGGTACACCAAATCCCATTTGAAATTGATGGATACAATATATACCACCATCACCAGTTGTAAGGATGATAGTACTGTTAGGAAGGCACTCAACTAGTCTGCTGCTAAAAGTTCTGTGAGGGCATCTTCAGGGTTGTGGACTCCAATTCTCACTCTACGATTTGCTCAGGCATTCGTGGGAGAAGAAAAATAACTCTATTCTACAGACCTTCTGTACTGTAGAATATAACGGTTAAGGTTTTCGTGGAATCTTGATTTCATGGAATCTATTCTACGATTGTTGGGGAGTGATCTTCTTGCTTTTCCCTTGCTCACACAGTGCTGTATCTTCGGTAGACTCTAGAGTCCAGATTTTGGTTAGTACGACTCAAAAAAATCATAGTTCTGAGTTCTTTTGACATCCATTCTCTAGCAATCGAAAAGGAAAGAGTGTTTGTTGCTCTTCCGGTCCTCTCAGTCTGAGATATAATCGCTTGTCCAAGATTAGTGCAGTATATACAAAGTCTAAATGTTAGCAAAGAAAGCAGATTTAGTACAACAAGCACAATTGAAAAAATATCATCAGCAACGCACAACAGTTGACGAAACGAGCAAAGATTTTTTTTCTCGCGTCAACAAAAACAAAATGTTATTCCTTCGTCGCAATCGGGCTAGAGTTGTGTTTGTTGCATTACTTTTGTGTATTTCCGCCTTTGTGATTGCCTTGGATCAATCTCAAGATAATGTAGCAGACTTTCCATTGTCCAATGATAATGGGCTCAGTAAAAAAAATAGAAAATCAAAAGCACAGTATCAGTCGATCTCATCATCATCGATGACGATGTCAAGGGCAATGAGACCTGATACACCCAAGGTTGAAATGATGAAGGAAGAAGCAGCTGGTGACGATATGGAAGAAGAATCCGATGGAGGAATGCAACATCAAAGTCCAGGAGAAGCAGTTTTACAATCATTACAAGATTCTTCAAAGTCTGACAATCATGCTAACAAGTCAACATTACAAATGGTTCAAAAAATGTTGGTACATACGGGACACATTGGTTTATTTACCCCCGACAAAGATCAAATTCATAAATTAAAGGATCAAATCATAAAGTTAGTCGAAAGTGATCATGATGGTGGCGGTAGTCTAGGATATGTAGAAAATCAAGTTACATCAACGTCCAACAAAATCCAATATGATTCGTATGGAAAACAACACAAATTATTATCTATTGACTTGAAGTTGCGTGTATCAAGTGATCAATTTCATTCTGTAGTTGATAAAATCACAACTGAAATGGTTCGTAGTGATATCACACTTGTCTCTGTATCTACGAGTAGTCGAGATGTAACAGATGAATTCATTGATGCATCATCACGCGCATCTACAATAGATAAAAGTCGCGAGGCACTCAAGGCATTGCTTGTTCAAACCAAATCAGTCAGTGAAGTTATGGAAGTTAATCGTGAATTAAATCGTTTAACCCAACAATATGAAAGTCAGAAAGAACGCGCCAAGTACTTGCAAAAGCAATCTTTGTTGAGTACATTATCTGTAAGGATAGAACAAAGTATCAAGGAAGACCACAGTGAAGAAGAACCTCTAGAGAACAAAGTATGGTGGGATCCTACAGAATCGTTCAATCTTGCATTTCACCATGTTGGTTATTTGGTGCGATTTGTAGGTGATACGGTTGTCTATGCGATTGTTTGGTCCATCCCTTGCCTCATTTTGGGTGGCATCTTTGTCCTTTTCTTTCCCAAGCAAAAGAATCAGGGCCACCAGCAGCCGTCTAGCAGTGGCACGTCCGGTCTTTATTGAGGAGAACATAAGTTTGTGTGTTTGTGTATGTAGTGCTTCGAATATTCTATAACCTGTCTCTTTTGAGCTATCACTTATGTGTTCTATGACATAGTTCGAAAGTACACCTTATATACACTTTTTTTTATAATCAAAGCTCTGCTCTGTTTCTTTTCCACTTGTTTACAACTTTTCTCCCTACAATATCTTTGAAGGATGCTGATAGCTTCTTAAAATTGACATTTCCCGATGCAGCCTTTTTCTTCTTTTTATTTGGAAGAGAATCTTCAATTTGTTCGATTCCTTCCTTCATTGTTTCATATAACATTTCAATATCCATTTCACTCAGTAGCACGTTTCCTTCGCAATTATCATAATCTTCTCGAAGCTGTTCCGACAACAAATATAAAGGCAAACATAATTCATCTAATGGCGTTTTGATAAGTCTATTTTTGGACTGTGGGAACATGTTCCGTTCGATGTAATCAAAATACTGTTCAATAGCACGACGTGCTTGGTTTATACTTGGAGATGATGATTCTATGGGAGAAAGAAAGTTATTTTGTACCTGGATTATATCTAATGGTCGTTGAAGCATCCATCGTCCTGCCATAAAGGATGTAATTGGTTCTGACGAATGACTGTCAGTTTCCCCCCTCAAGCCTTCCAACTGCGAAAAGCTTTGAATGCCTCCATTTAAGGTTACTCGCAAAGACGGGAAATCATTAGCAATGCTCTCTACAATACTATAATCCAAGACAGGCACTTGTCGATTTTTTACGGGATTCAATCCACTCAAGATTGCAGGTCTTGCATGCAGTACTATATGTGAAATACCAGCTTGTTCAGCTTGAGTTACGTAATGATGCAATTGTGCATAATCTGTATCTGATATTGGGTGAATCATATCATCGGGTGTTTCAAATACAGCTATACGGCATTTCAAAGATAATTCAGTCTGGAGGTTACCGTTGTTCTTGTTACATCCTCGGGAAATAGCTTCTAACAATAATTTTGTCAATTCTGGTTGTTTCATTAGACTAGCACCATAATTAGCGGACCCACCTGATTCGATACTTGGACATCCACAATTTAGATTAATTTCATTAAATTGATATCCTAAATCATACAATTGGTTAACACATTCTTCCATCTTCGTCACATCATTTCCGCCCAATTGCAATGTAATATCATTATTGTTTGCTGGTCCACCGTGCCCTCGTGATAGTGGACCAAATCGGCGTTCTAGTGCACCCAAACATGTCAAATCAGAAATCTTTTCCATTTCAGTCCAAAGTTTGGCGTCAGGCGACAAGAGTCGATACAAATATCTCAATGATGCATTTGTATAACATTGCATTGGAGCAACATGAAATTCGTATGATGATGACGTTTGTAACTGATCGTTGTCGGATTTAGCCGTGATTCTGATATCCTCTTTCGCGCTACTAATGTTAACACTGTGAGGTCCACTTCTTCGCCGTCTCAGATAGCGCCGTGAGATATCATACTCTACTGGAATAAGAAATCCTGTTGATGTTCGAACCAACAAGAAACATGTCGCTGTAAAAATTAGAGCTACTCTACTTGCCGATGTTGTGCAAATCATGCTGTTGTGTAGGCACTGAACCTAGGAAAACTTAAATTGAAGAAAATCCATGCAGCAAAGAAAACTGTTCTATCAGAAGTTATAGGTTGCAATTTCAGATGTATGCACACATCAAAATAGGGTTGTCGTATTGTTGGTGTTACATACGGTACGTACCTATGAACCCGCGATGTCAAACAAAAAGTGGAAGAAGAGATTCTTTGCACATCACACTAAATAATACATCATAAGATACACATGAAAGGACGGAGGTCACCTTAACTGGTCCTCTCTAGAGAGTACGGTATTGGTACTCTGAACTTTGTGGTCACACCAGGACCACTGACTAAAAAATGTATGCCTAATCCCCCAAACCGGCTTATACGGTGCTGGTGGAGTTGATTATATAAAGAGGCGGAAAGGGGGGAAAAAGAGAAGAAAGGGGGGGAGGAGAGGAGCGAAAAAAGATATTTTTCTTGTTTTCCGATCAAAAAATGTGAAATGCAAGTATTGGCATTTTTGACATCGCGATATCGAGTAGATTCCGCCATGTCTCGCCATGGGCACCGTAGATGCATCATTCATGGACAACTTCGATATTTTACCTGGGCTCGTTCGATAGATTTACTTCATTTTGCGCAGACCAAAACGTGCGCAGCTCATTTCGAGACACGGCATTAACAGAGAGATGTTTTTTTTCAATGAATCGACAAGCAACAGAGAGATGCAGTAAACAATAAATATTGTTGCGTACACCATAATTTTTGAACCTTCAGGTTTGCTACGCTCACGACTATACAGTACAATCTTTAAAGAATAACCTCCAATCGACTGCAGCTAGCAATTTTCAATTGGCATAGAATGAAAATAGCTGTTTACATTCAGTTCCTTGTTCAATTAATATCGACACGATTACTTTGGTTTTAATTATTGTTTCAAGGACAAATCTAAGTAGATAGCAAGAAAGTACGGCACCCACATATCAAATAATGTCACGAAAAAAAAAAGAGAAGGAAAACATGCAATATGATTTTAGTTGCCTGGTCCAACAAATCCATGTAATACTGTATTACATAAAATGTGGGATATAAACCGACACTTCACGCAGAAAGTACTAATAACACAACAATCAAATGTATGTCTTCATATTACGTTTCTATTTATTATCTTGTCCTATTTGTATCATTCTACGTTTTGAGAATAATTTTGAAATTTACTTCTTAATTCAAAATCACCAATGCTGCGTTTATTAGCGAATATCACTCAACAATAACAAAATCACCATTCGGGTGCAAATTAATTTGATGATTTAAATAATAATTATTGTAGAATATGCTTACCTTGACAATATTTCTGATTCTTTCGGCATCGGAGGTAATGCATGGATTTCGATTATTGAATCTCTAACGGACCGAAAGGTCACGGTAGCTGGCTACAATGATGACACCCACAAAGACAATGTACCCGTTGGTACGGGTGTGACATCCATTGATCTCCCTGGTGGAGAGGCCATCATTGTTCATGCAAACGAAGCTATGATTTTAGGTGAAAGTGCAAATTCTCTCTTTTCTGTAGTGAAATGGGAATTTCAAATTTCCTGTGATAATGAGACCACGATAATATTATGAGCATACCTAACAGAGTTTATATATATAATAAAATACACAGACGCAACTGGGATGAGTAAGTACTATGGCCATGTCCTGAGCGTGACAGGAGTATCCTACGTTTACGTGTTGCGTCACAGGTTTTACTTTCGACTACTCCGATGGGCACAACAACAATAATTTTGCAGAGTACTACATGAAATGCATAATAAAGCTTCCAATTGCATTTCATTCTTTCAAACAGTTGTTTTGTTCATAATCTCCGTATCAATTATGATGATGAGCACCATTGTTTGGTGCTTTCAATTTCGGAGCAGGGCGCCGGCCACGTATGTTTTGGGGAGGTATTTTAGCCCAGCTTTCGCTGATGGTGAATAAAATCAGGTTTATTATGGGCATTACTTTATGAATTACGTGTATGCACCGGTCAACGTCAAGATCGAAGTTCGTCATCATTCTTTCATGGTCACAATGTCCCTGACCTCTTCGTCATGCGCGTAATATCAACAATCATCTATTATTTCACAATATAAGCCCCTTGACAAAAATTAAAAAACGCAGTTTCCTCCGTATTGTTTTTCACGATTGGCAAAACCATTGACTTTATACCCACTACTCACGATACCATGAAAAAGGGCTGTATTGGAATGACGTTTCTTGTATAGACCCAAAAGATGACATTTCTTGTGCATTACTTCTCCTCATAAAGCGGTTCTGGAATTGGAACGGGATTTTCGTGTGCTGTTCTTAATCAAGAATGTAAGGTTGTAATCCAAAAAAGAATCATTACAAGTGTATATCCTTCTTGAAGTAGTAACCCTGGGAGAACCTCTTCCACCGTTCAGAAAGGATAGTTTGCTTTGCAGAGGAGACCCCCCTCAATCATCAGATTTGTACATGTACATGTATCAGATTATACAGCTACGACACTATCAACCCCAAAATGAGTACCTTCAATTCAATCACGTGAATCAAGTTTTTTTTCCCAAATCCAGCATTTTTTTATCGTTTGAAGAGCAACTGGGTATTCTTTTAGTCGTTCACACCCAAGCATATGATGCTGAAATTCCAACAAAATATAAGCGAGGATCAATTTCAATTCGTCGTGTAGCGCCCAAAGGGAGAAACATGCCGTATGCTTCAACTCGTGGGTGTTCTCTGATCCTAATCATTTTTATTCTTATTCGGTTTATGCGATGCTGTTCTCGACCTTGTTGTTGTCATCGATAAACCAGAAGTGTCTTCTTCATCACCAATCAGGATCCCATCAACACCGATAGCGTATCCAATTTCTTCAAGTGTTTCATCTGTCACTGTGGAACTAGAAGAAGAATTGTAATCTACAATATCAAAAGAGCCAAGCATGGCTTCCGTAGTCTCTTTGAATGCGTTGGTAGCCCAACTGGCAAAGTCACTTGCCGAATTAATTGACGGTACACTTGGGTGTTTAATTTGCATTATTCAATTCTTCCTTGTTTGCCTCTTTCGACGGTTTATTGGTATAATAAAATGATGTGTTATGATGCTGTATCCTGTTGCTTTATGTCGCGTTGAATTGAATAGACTCGTAATTTACAAGTGACAAGATATTCCTTGGTGAGAATCACTCTCTACTAGAGGAGACAGTGCCTTTTATGTGTGTTTTGACACGACAGCCTCAAAATCAGAATCAGAATCAGAATCATCAACGTTTTCCAACGGCCCAGTATCACTTTTGTACGTTTCTACGAAGATTTCAAATCCTACCGGTACAGGTACGAGTACCTTGGTAAGAATGTGACATACCTGGTACCTTGTATCCCAATATATATAAAACATAATATCCCTCTTATTGTCTTATATGAGACTTGCTTGATAAGATTCGTTTCTTCTTTGGAACACTTATCAGGCGGGCTTGAGAGATCGATACCAGGTACTTCTTGCTACCCAGGACATAGTATCCTGATGTAGGCAGGACCTTTTGTAGGCTCTCTCTCTCTGGCCCTGCTGTAGAGTATCTATACTACGTCGAAAAATACGGTTCGTACATACTGTATATCTCTAGTATAATATACCTGGTACATGTAGAGCTACCAATGCTAATGATTTCCCTCTAACCTCCTCCCTCTCTAGACCTACCTTGACTTTTTTTAAAGATAGTCCTCTCTCTCTAGAGTAGAGACTACTAGAGAGACCAGAGTGGTTGTTTCAAACACTATTTAAAGTACTTTGAAACTAATTTATTTAAAATATCATCTTACTAAATGAACAAAAGACAACATAGCTTCATGACAAAAAAAGTTGGTAACAAGCACAAAACTTTCAATCTATTCTTTCTAGTGAGCATTATTAGGTTTGCTATTGTTATTTTGACTCGACATCATTCTTCTTTAATATTGAGTTTTTCCAGTTCTTCATTCAAATAATTTTCAACTTGCCTTGCAGTGGCTCGTTCTTTAGGATCTTGTGTCCAACACATATTCATAGCCTGCAAGAGTACCTTGGTTTCCGTAATGTTGTTCGATAGAATTTTATCTTCTACAACTGGTCGTTCACCTCTCTTTACCCGTCGCTTGGCTTTACTTTCTTTTAATGCCTCAAATGG